>CAUJRP010000019.1:50000-62500 GCA_963402855.1 Ormia ochracea
TTCAATAATTTTAATGTAATATACTCGAAATATTAAATTTATTTTCCCCACTGTGAAGATAAAGAAGTCAAAAGTGCATTTTGCAGTTTCATTTCGTTCATCTGCATATGTATGTGCGAAAACTAATAAACTATACGTCTGTGTGCTTATGGCTGGACATCCCGTATATCTGTGTGAGTGTACTTGCAGTGTTTATCAAATGAGGCAGCCTATGTTGCATGCAACGCAGTCAAACAGACATTGTAATGAATGCATCTTTGAAGCTATTGCTAATGAAAAACAACGTTAATGTTGGTCAGCGCTTCGTTCGCAAATAATTTTAATATTAAAAACCTGACGAACACATCTTGCTTTCCTGTATGGATTATTGTAGACGCACGCATACAGTTCCCCACATAAACATGTGTTAGCTGTTCAACTTTATGTATGTATGGCTGCGTGCGAGGTCGTGCGTGCGAGGGTGTGTGTTTGTATAATATTCACAAGTGGATTTCTGATTTAAAGTCCATAAATATGTGCATTGATAACATGTAATGACGCTGATGATTTTGCTGCTGTTTCTAATGTTGTGTTCTGCTTCATGCTCACGTTGTTGGCTACCTGGCTATCTGCTTGCCTCGATGTTTGGATGGCTGGCTAGCGCGTTGTCGCTGTTATTGCTCGCGCTATTTCTGTAGCGTTAAACTTATACATGCTGCCAACTCTCACTACTCACACTTCCCCATTAACAGCTCCGCTGGTAGAGCATTGAAACGTTGGGTAAGTTGTGTTGGTGTATTGGCAAAAGCAAAAGAACCAACAAATTTTGTCAACTTTTTGTTGAGTACACGAAAATTTTTTAACTCATAATAAGCCTTTTGCTGGATTCTACAGCACATACAACATCAAATTTTTCCGGCAACGATTTTTTCCAATTAGTTACCATATAACAACAATATCAAATATAATAAAACCAAACAATAGTTTAATTCAATAAAAATTCAAAATAATTATTGAAATAACAATAGCAAAGCAATTAAAATATTAAATAATTCAATTTGTTTCAAACTTGGCAACGAAATTCAACATTGAAACACAACATGTTTTCACCGTAATTTAAACTGTAAAAATGCTTTAAATCAAAAAAATTTATAAATAACAACCAAAAACAAGTAAATTATTTTGGAGTAATAAATTGAAAAAAGAATGAAAAGCAGAAAATTGTGAAAAACATGTGATTTTAAGTTTCAGTTGCACGCAGTTTAACAAAGCAAGTCATATTTTTAGCCACAAAACATACAAATATAATTTCAAGTGTTTAAAACTAAAACGGTGTTTAAAAGAAACATTTTACTAAATTTGTTAAGCACGCCACATAATCTTAATGTAATTTTTAATTATTTTTCTACGCACAAACCAAGTGAAAACTTTTGTCGCGTCTGTACTTTAAAATTTATTCTATTAATATAAATGAATTATGTATTTACATACATACGTATATCCATACATACATATATATATCTATGTTTTACTCGTAGCTGAAGTGCGAATAATTTGAAATCGAGTCCAATTGATAAAAATGCAAAAGAATTTTGAGTTTTCTATGATAAATTGTGTTAGAGAAGAAGAGGAACGAAATGCATGTTTGCCCGGCTTGGGCTCCTCTTTTAGCAATTTTAGTTTGCACTACACTAACAGTTTGCAATCAGTTGAAAATTGCATGTCTGTACTTAAGTGTTTGAAGCATATATAACGAAAAGTGAAGAAAATCATATTTCTGGTTTGCAAGCATTTTATTTCTTCTGAAAGTGAATTTTCTGTTTGCTGTTACATTTTTCTTTTAACTCTTATCAGCAATTAGTTTTACTAAAGATTTGTTCTTAAGCAGGCAAAATCTAATAATAAGTGGAAAATATATTTCATATACATAAATATAAAATTATATTTTTTTAGTTTGTTGCTTAAATATTATTATCTAATACTCCTAGGAGCCATTTAAAAGTTAGTGATCATAGATTTTCTCCCGGCACGTAAATTTGACGAAATATATTCAACGCCTTTAATTGAGATTTTAGGAATGAAAGGATAGTACACCTCATAGAGGTTATATGAAACTGCACCATTTGCGATTGCAGATGATCATTTGAGAACACACTTATGAGAACATACTCATAAAAGCTTGGTTGACATTTATTTTTATTGAGAATATAAAAGTATAGTAAAAATACCATCTGAACGATTTTTTCGGTAAAAATATATTTTTTTAACAACTACATGTTAAAATATTTTATTCGTCATATTTTTAGGTAATGTAATTCGGCATTTCATATTAGCCTTACGTATGCGCAGGATTCCAGTAATTTGAACATCAACTTTAAAATAAAACAAACAAAGAATTAGATTTTTAATGTAAATCTTATTCAATTGCAATGATCTTCTCGGATTAAAATTTATAATTAATGAAGTTTGACCTTGCCTATTAAAAGTTGCCGTTAAGCAATTTGTAATTTTTCGAGAAGATGGTGACAGGTTGATACTAAAGCTATTGTAGATATATGTTATGTTATGTCCGATATGTAAATATTTAACTTCATTAAACAATTAGGTGAGAGGAGTCATTTCTGAATAAATAAATTGTTGTCTTCGCAATTTAATATAGATTTTTTGTAAATAATACTAATAAACAATTAATTACGTTCAGCCACTAAAAATCCAGCATTTTTTAAGAATTGCCCACTTGACTGTATATAAATGTAATTATTTCATTAAAAGCATAAGCATTTATCCTGATCTACATCTGCCCACAATTGTCACAAAACATTTTCCTTGCTTGAGGTGCCTGCAAAAGTGAATAAAAAATAAACTGGATATCCATTTTTTTAAATTATTTTTTTTTGTCTGCCGCAGTGAATTAGCCATACTGTTATATTATTTGGAAGCATTGTATTTATTGGAGTGATTTTGAGGAATTGTAAATATTTTGAACAAAAATTGAAAAATTAAATTTTAATTCTTATGGAAATTGCATTACTTCTCATTTATTTAATCACTCACAAATCCCTTCTGTAGTAAAATTGCTGATTCTAAAAACTATTTATAAATAATTATTGTTTTTATAAAATGATAATAAATAAGTGTTTTTATGTATAAAACATACGCAAATATTTTTGATTTGTATTTTATTGCAATATTCTTAATTACAGATTTTTTTTTTATTGGGATTTCTGTAACTTGTAAAGCTATTCAATATAAGAGTACAAACTACTTGATATAATTCCCATAAAAACTAATTTTTTCAACCGCATTGAATAATTTGAATTTCTTTTAAATTATTAAATTTTATTTTAGGAAAGCGTTGTACCTACCCCTCGAACATATCGATATCAGTTAGTAGGGCAATTAAAATCTGAAGTGAAATCCGCAGTTATATATGGTGTGATTCATAAAATACGCACTAAGGGCCCTGATACACTATTCCACACAGTCATACGATTTGTTATGACATGTTTATGAAAAAGTTTAATAAAGTTTATGAAAATGTTCATAAATGGACAATTTTCATGCGATCAGAGCTGCTTTTACATGTTTGCTTTATATTTGTGGAAATGTATGGCGCCAGCAACGCTATTTAGATTCCCAAGGAGGCTTAAACTAAGTGGTCGCGATACATCTCTGTAAAAATTATGTGGGTTTCGTTTGTGTAATATGTCTACTGTCAACAGTTTTTCTTATGCTGGATCGACACATACAATAACACAAAAAAAATTTTACAGTTTAGCTGAAACATGTAATAATCATTGGGCGAAATAAGGTCACCGTATGAATTCACCTTCAAGTGAAGCAGATCATTTCATCTCTTCTATAAATTTCATCGGTATTCTCTAATACATATTAAATGTTAAGCTATTCATATATAATAAAAAAATAAATGAACATTTTTTTTTCCATTCGTTTGAAATAAAAATACAATGAATAAATGTTACGAATATATGAACTTTCATAACAATAAATTTTAGCAAACAATTATATATTAACCTTCATATGGTCTTCGGGTCAAATTTGACCTATTTTAAAAGAAAATTTTAATTTGTTCTTAAAAGGCTTAGTTAATTTTTTTAATATTTTGTGACTTTTATTTATTTTCAAATACCAACAACTAGTTTAGGTTTTTAGAAAAAAATATTGGGGGAAAAAGCTTGTATAAAATTTTTAGGATATAAGGTCTTTGGATCAAATTTGACCCGGAGTAAAAAACTTGAACTTTCGCTACGTAAAATTGTGTTGAAATAGTTTGTATATGGAGAAGAAAGTCAAATGTTTTTTTACGTTTCGTGTGTTAGGCTCTTATATGTTTCAATTCTAGTTTTCATTTATTTTTTTCACATTCTGTGATTAACATTATTTTGAAATATACAAATAATGAGGGTAGACGTGTATATGGTATTGATTGGACTGAAGTTGATGATACCGAAATGATCGCATATATTAGTTTACTTTTGTTAGCCGGAGTGTATCGATCGAATAATGAAAGTACGGAAATTTTGTGGGATTCTGAGCAAGGCAGGCCAATTTTTAGAGGAATCATGCCATTGAAAAAGTTTAAAAATCTTTCAAGAGTAATAAGATTTGACAATAAGGATACCCGATGTGAGCGCGGAACTTTCAACCCATCTCAAGATGTGAGAGTTGATGAACAGCTAGTGGCGTTCAGAGGAAGATACCCATTCTGACAGTATATACCATCCAAACCAGCTAAGTATGCTATAAAATTTTGGATACTGTGCGATTCAGCTACTAGTTATGCCTGGAATATACAACCGTATACAGGCAAAGAAATAGCCACCATGTCTGAAAAAAACCAAGGTATGCGCGTCGTTCTTGATCTAACAGTTGCTCTTCTTGAGAAGCAAATGACTTTAATTGGAACTATACGTAGAAATAAGACTGGATTGCCATCGGAGCTTTTAGTAACTAAAGGTAGATCTGTGTACTCTTCATTTTTTTGTTCCACCAAGGATACCACCCTTGTTTCATACATTCCTAAAAAAAATAAATCTGTAAACCTTCTGAGCACTTTGCATCATAGTCCAGAAATTAGTAATCGCGAGGACAAAAAACCACAAATAATATTAGATTATAATAAATCTAAGCATACAATGCTTTTATATTATTTACATCTGTCAACCACGGCTGGAACGAAAACCGTCTTGCCAAAAGTCGGCACTTTCTAGAAAACGTAGGTATGCAACTTACAACACTCTATATAAAGCGAAGAAAAACGCTACCAAGAGCACAATTTTCACGAAAAATTGCGCAAAGTCTACGTATTGCGGGTGAACAGCATGCATCAGCTTCAGTAAAATGCAAAGAAAAAATTTATGAACCTGCCAAAAATAAAAGAATTCGTTGCCAATTATGTCCCAAAACAGATAATAAAACTCCACTTGTATGTTGTAGTTGTAAAAAATTTGTATGTAAACAACACTCTAATACAATAACTATATGTGAAGAATGCAATAATTAATATACAATTTTATAAAACGATACTTGTTTATTAATTGTAGGTGTCATTTAATTACTTTTTATAATAAAAATACAAGAATATTCTCAATAAATGTTAACAAAAAATACACTGAATAAAGCTAAAACTAAAGTATTGTAATTAAAAGTACACTCACATGAAGAAAATAATTGTTTTTATATTAAATATTGTATGTGGGTCAAATTTGACCCAAAGATTTAAAGACCAAATAAAGGTTAAGGTTTGTTTTATTATTAATATAATATTCAATAAACTTTCTGCGTCATTGTCGAGAATTCGAAAAGTATTTAGAATTTAATAATAAATATTTTTTCGTGATAGAACTCTCTTTTATTGTTTAGAATAAAAGAAAATGCCAACATACTTAAGTTTATGCTTATTTTCTTATTTTTCTGAAATCCCGTCATGCTTTTCACAACGTCTTCTTATTGCCAGAAACTAAGTAGTAATAATTCGCAAAATAAGACGACAATAACTTACATGGTCAGAAATTCTTTTTAATTTTTTTTTTTTTTTGTAATTAACTTAACTTGCAAAGTTTTAGGATTGTCCGCAGCAAAACACTCAGTGTTTAGGCGGGAATCGAATTCGGTTTAGTAGGCTGTGCGTTATTCATTCGCCTACGGAGGCACCCTAAAAAATTATTACACTGACGTTTAATAATTCTTCTTTTTAACATAAATGAAATGTTATAATAATATTTGAAATTATATTTGTGTGAAGAATAATAAATAGTAATAAAAATAAAAAATGAATAAATAATTATGTATAATTTTTCTTCCGTATATTTTAGGTCATCATTATTTAAACTCAACGCAATAGACCAGATAAATTTTAATACAAAATTTTACTTTTAAAGAACAATAGAAACCCCTTTTTAAAAACCAACCACTTCTAAGTTTATTTCCCAATAGAACGGTTACGATAAATAAGTAAATCAAAATAAATTACAATTTAACGGCAATTCAGGCTTAAAATATACAAAACGACAACTTTCGAAGAAAAAACAAAGAAAACGAAATTAATTTTAAATTGTTTATATAAAATAAAATTAATTTTTATTATAAAACAAAAAAAAAGTAAAAAATTTAACATTCGGTAACAAAAAGTACAAAAGAGAAGTTAAATAATTATTACAAGAAATTAAAGATCTTAAAAACAAACATAAAATCGAGACGGAGTTTAACTTAAACATATATATAAAGTAAAACTTTACATAAAATAATGATAATAACATCAATAATTAAAATAACACATAATCAAAATTTTGAAAAGTAATTTTAAAATTCTTTTTACAACTTTTTTCGTATAACGCAATTGCAATAATTTTAAAATTTTATGTAAAACAATTTGCATTTAAAATTTTTTTTTTTTGAATTTAAACACGTATTGCAATAATTTTTTAATTATTAAAGTTATAATAACACAAAAATGAGTAGAAGATAAACTTTAAACATATCCAAATTAATCGTTAGTAAATGTACGATTTGTTCTTTCCCGACAGCTAATAAACTAACGAACCCCCACTACACAAACATTAGCAAACATGAATTCGGTACCAAACTACAACTGAAATCGCTATTGTTCAAATAAATAGCTTCAAAATTATAATAAACGGATTTGAAGACCCGCCCAAGTAACACGAACATATATAATTTCAGACTATGAGTACATTAACATAAGCGGTTGAAAAAACACACAATCAGCTGTTATTAGCATACCACATATAATACACCCGTATTTAAAGTACCAATATATTTCAAAAATAATAATAAGAATACAAAAATGAGAAAGTAAAGAATTACACAGTAGTCAGGAAAAACTGTAATTTCTTTAGGTTTGCAACTTTCAGGAAACATGATTTTTAAATTGGTAAAAATTTATAATATATCACATACTACGAAATTATATTTAATCGAAGAAAATATAAATTAATTTCGCTATTTAAAAGCCATAACCAACATAGCAGCCGATTTATATTAGCAGATTTTTAGTAAACACTCTAACTATAATAAACTCTAATAATAGTAATACACAAAACTATATTTAGATATAAATATAACAAAAAACTACTACAAACTACAGAAATAGATTAAAGCTGGCAGCACTATAATTATAAATGTTTTCGTTCGAAAGCTACGCCGAAAGCAAAACAGAATTTAATTTTAATAAAGTAATATATTTGCCTGAAATAACAAATTTTAATACTTGCACAGATACGTGCACCAGCGACCACAAAACTACATTCTATTTCTTTATATTCGGATAGAATTTTAGTTGCAACAGTAATTGCTATCATTGTAGTTACTTACTTTGCTCAATAATTTTAGTCTTTTAACTAAGGCGAACTGCAAAGCAACGTATTATATTTTACAAAAATATATTTGAAACCAGAAGAAGTTAAAATTGCGTTTATTAGTTTTATCGCCCACAAGCTGCAATACCGCTACAATACCGAATATACCAAAGTCATACAAACATACCGGCTTAAAGAAGGAGTTTATGTGTTTGGTAAGCTTAAGAATAAAAAGTATATCAGCTCCTAAAATTAAAAACACTTCGTATTTGTAAGCACATATTAAATATTTTACGATTCAATGCGTATATTATTTATAAAACCCCTTTTAAACTCATTGTTAAACAAAAACCTAACAAAATAAAGTTTTTAAAAGCACATACAAAATACACTGACACCGGTACAGACAGTTTCCACTACCATTTGCCATATAGTTAGCATTTATATGAAGAAATTCATCAAATGAAATAATTTCTAAACAATACAAACAATATTAACAATAGCCACAACAACAACCATAATAATAGACCTATTAATTGATTTTTTAAATGTAAAACATAAATATATTAGATTCCATAAAAGCCCTCTTTTATAATTTTATCGGAAATGCTAATAAAATATAAAAAACTATTTTCTTTAATAATGGCAAATTAAGCAACATTATTGCATGTATTATTGATTTAAATTGATTGCAGAATACAGATTAAAAAATTAATAATAATAATATTTTACTATAAGAATTATTTATTATAATTATTACTATAAGAATTTATATTAAATCAATAACTTATAATGTATGCAAAACATAGAAATATAAAAACCGGAAAACTCAATAAAAAAAATTTAAATTAAAAAAAAACGCCTATAGCACCTAAAACAAGGACTATTTGTTGATTATAAAAGCAACAAAAAGCAAACACAGACTCACGGATTGATTAATAAATTAAATTGAAAGGAAATTATCAAAAAAGACACAAAGTAATATATTTAGGCATATATTTTAAATTAATTTTAAATCTTCGGGTAACTAAATGTGATTGTATTAAAAAAAATAATATTAAAAAAATATATAATAAACATTATGTATAAAAATTTTAAAGCAACTGTAAATACTCATAGATTAAATAAAATTATTTAAAGAGAAAAGAAACCACGCAAAGTCTAAAAGCGAAATTAATATATTTTTTCTGTGTCAAACTTTTTAATTAAAATATGAAGTAACTAGTAAAAATAAAACAGACATGCCGTAATAAAATAAAAACTTATTTGTGCCTTAAACTGACCTTACGAAATACAAGAAAACAGATTTAATTAAAAAAAAAGAAAAAAGACTTTTAACAATAAAACAAACAAAATAAATAATAATTGTTGATAAACCATTGGAATAAACAAATTATAAGGACGCCCAGCACGACGTCGTCTCAACTGCTAGCAAAGGTACGGTATACACAGTTGTATCTTGATTTCCGTTGCAATTGGTGCCGAAAAACAACAACGGTAATCTAAGCGAAAAAGACATTACAAATATTTATCGCATTCGCTTCGGATGCAGCAAGTTTACAAGATCCATTTTTGGATATCATATTTAAGCTTCTTGCGTCTGATAATTGAAACCCTATTGCGTACACGTAGAAGATCTAAAGGTAGAAACTCAAGCCAATGGACAAATCAAGATATTACTGTATATATATACGCTCATCTACATATGTATATGCATATGAGAATATACATCTTAATCTGCACAATATGTTGAATCAGTGTGTGTGTATCAGAACCATTACATTTTTCAATAAGCGTAATTAAGCTTTTCAGCCTACGAAAAATATGAGAGCATTTTGTGTATGAACAGTGTTAATTAGGTATATACGTATTTTGTATTCCCTTCGGTTCCACCGATTAAAAAAATTTGAATAAAAATTGTGTAAAAAAACATTGAAGTAGCCCCATTGGTGGATCCGTAAGCATAAGCAGAAGGACACTACTTCAGGGAAAATAGTACATGGCAAAAGTAAGCTTCGGAATACTAACAAATACTGGAGTAAAGAAAATGAATCAAAATTATGTAGAAAGCGAAATATCAAAACAAGACAATTCATCGATGTTACGCTTTCACGTATTACAGTATCCTTTTTTAACTAAAAGATATACTATTGAACTGATGAATATCTATGTGTGAAAATTTTATTTTTTAACTAAAAGATATACTATTGAACTGTGAAAATTTTATTTAATAAAAAATTGTTTCTTCAATTGTTTATTTAGAACTCGTCATTACTCTTCGTTTCTATTCACTTCTTTTATTAAGTTCAGCAAAGTTTTGATATTTATTAATTATTATCATCAAAAATAAAAACCAAGAAAAGCAGTCGTTATTTGAGGATATTGTCCTTTATATTTTTTATTTTAAATATTAGTCCGAAAATTGAAAATAAAAATGTTGACTAAGACATATTATTAAAAAACAAGGTGAGCTGTTCAATATATCGCTCATTTGCTGCAAGACCGGCAAAAAATCCAAAAAAATCGATTTTGCAGAAAACGCGTTTAAAGTTTTCAATTGACTCCCACCTTACAAAGAAAAGTGGGAATGCTATAATTTCAAAATAAAGCAATGAACTATAATATATTTAACATATCCATAAAGGAAAATCAACACCAAGTAGCCATTTATGGGTTTTTCCAGAATAAGAACTAAGTCTCCTTTGCATTATGACGTTATTGTTGCAAAAATATATTCATTAGAGTGTCATAAGTTATAATGTGTCGTTATTGTTGAGAAAAAAAACAATAACTTCGTATTAATACATTTTATTTGCAGTCTTTTGAAGTTTAAATATACATATGAACTTATGTATATCATAAAAAACATAAAATAAATATAATTCATAGAAACAGTCTTTTGAACTTAAAATATTAAGGAACTCTTCACCATCTTTTTATCCTCAGATATATTTCACAAACGAAATTTATCATAAAAAACATGTATAAACTCCGACTAAAAGGTTTTTACAAATTATCATAAAATGGTTTATAAAAATTTGGAATAATTTTTTTTTAATCAAATCATTGATATCGGCTCTCTTATTTTCTGGTATACCTGGTTTGGTATGAAAGGCTTTCTTTAAAGTAATCGCTTTTGCTTGCATCTTCTTTTTAATAACAATCGCCTGCTTGAACTGGTCCTCAGCATAAGCGGTCTTATAAAAAACAGAATTTGGTGATTCTCGTTGAACTCGAAGTGTTTTTACTTGCGACAGTTTCACATCTGCCATATTTAATGGACCGATGTCACTTGCCAGTATTTTTAAATCAAAAAAAACCTCAAAACATAGCTCGTTAACATTAAATGGGTCTCCCCTTTTCTTTGCCGATCGGATTATTGATACAAATCCTTCAGTTGTATAAATGGGACCACTTTTAAGCATACGCTTGGTTTCTCTCTCGATTAAGGAATGAGCTGAATCACCTTCATTTTGTGTATGACCTTTGATAAGGTACTTGTGGGTGATTGATTTTATACCACAATAGCGCACGGCGTATAAGTACACGGCAATCATGAATTTGTTTTTTTGCTGTCCGGCACAGTTATCTGAATAAAATATTATTTCAGTATCCACAGTAGTCGACAAATTTTGAATATATTGTAGAACGCACGTACCTAATTCATTAACTCCACGGCGTCCATTGGCTTCGTCCCATACAAAGCATTGGCATTTATTCGTTTTTATGTCATATATAGTGAAGTTGAAAACATTTAGTTTTGACTTGTAATAAAATGCGGAGACTTCGCCCTTAGGTAATTGCATAATAGCTTGTAAATCATGGACTGCGACAAATACGTTCATATTTTCTTTGCCTTTTCTTTTTTCCTCTCTTGACAAATTTTTTTCATGCAAGTGATTTTCATACATTTCTTTCTTATTCATATTCTCCACTTCATCCATGTTACTGTATGACATACATTCTTCACACAAATCTTTTTTTGGGACGAAAAATGAGATGTTGAAATCCTCCGTAAAAGTTCTATAGAAATAAATGTAGTTGCAAAACGGCTCATTTTTTTCTTTACACATGTCTACGTAGTCGTTGTATATGCTTGTTACGGTTTTGCTACCTTCAATAAAGATTTTCGATGTGTTTGCCCTTGTGTAATGACTTTCAATTTTTGGTATTTTGTTTATGAATTTCTTAATTGCAGCTTTTAATTTAGGATCAAGTTTTTTCTGTTTCCCGTGTTTACCTCTTTGGTCGGGTTCTAATATTTTGTTAGCGAGTTTTAGATGCTTCTCCAATACGGTTCTAATTGAACGATCGGTGATATCCAGGGGGTTTTTAAAAAACACTTCATCCACTTCATCCATGTTACTGTATGACGTACATTCTTCACACAAATCTTTTTTTGGGACGAAAAATGAGATGTTGAAATCCTCCGTAAAAGTTCTATAGAAATAAATGTAGTTGCAAAACGGCTCATTTTTTTCTTTACACATGTCTACGTAGTCGTTGTATATGCTTGTTACGGTTTTGCTACTTTCAATAAAGATTTTCGATGTGTTTGCCCTTGTGTAATGACTTTCAATTTTTGGTATTTTGTTTATGAATTTCTTAATTCCAGCTTTTAATTTAGGATCAAGTCTTTTCTGTTTCCCGTGTTTACCTATTTGGTCAGGTTCTAATATTTGG
>CAUJRP010000020.1:0-61000 GCA_963402855.1 Ormia ochracea
AAAGCCTTTTATATGGTTTTTAATGCTGAACTATGGTTTATATTACTTTTTCTACTTGATTTTATGTCTTAGAATTCGAGCATATTTCATTTATATTTGGTAGCAACTCAGCAAAATAAAAAATTGAGATTTTCATAATTTTTGACCTTAGTCAAATTAGCGCTTTTTTCCATATTAGCACTTTTTCTTGTAAAGCCTTTTATATGGTTTTTAATGCTGAACTTGGGTTTATATTACTTTTTCTACTTGATTTTATGTCTTAGAATTCGAGCATATTTCATTTATATTTGTTAGAACTCAGGAAAATAAAAAATTGAGATTTAGTCAAATTGGCGCTTTTTTCCATATTAGCACTTTTTCTTGATAAAGCCTTTTATATGGTTTCTAATGCTGAACTTGGGTTTATATTACTTTTTTTAGTTGATTTTATGTCTTAGAATTCGAGTATATTTCATTTATATTTGGTAGCAACTCAGGGAAATAAAAAATTGAGATTTTCATAATTTTTGACCTTAGTCAAATTAGCGCTTTTTTCCATATTAGCACTTTTTCTTGATAAAGCCTTTTATATGGTTTTTAATGCTGAACTTAGGTTTATATTACTTTTTCTACTTGATATTATGTCTTAGAATTCGAGCATATTTCATTTATATTTGTTAGCAACTCAGGAAAATAAAAAATTGAGATTTAGTCAAATTAGCGCTTTTTTCCATATTAGCACTTTTTCTTCATAAAGCCTTTTATATGGTTTTTAATGCTGAACTTGGGTTTATATTATTTTTTTTAGTTGATTTTATGTCTTAGAATTCGAGCATATTTCATTTATATTTGGTAGCAACTCAGGAAAATAAAAAATTGAGATTTAGTCAAATTAGCGCTTTTTTCCATATTAGCACTTTTTGTTTATGAAGCCTTTTATATGGTTTTTAATGCTGAACTTGGGTTTATATTACTTTTTCTAGTCGATTTTATGTTTTAGAATTCGAGCATATTTCATTTATATTTGCTAGCAACTCAGAAAAATAAAAAATTGAGATTTTCATAATTTTTGACCTTAATCAAATTAGCGCTTTTTTCCATATTGGCACTTTTTATTTATGAAGCCTTTTATATGGTTTTTAATGCTGAACTATGGTTTATATTACTTTTTCTAGTCGATTTTATGTCTTAGAATTCGAGCATATTTCATTTATATTTGGTAGCAACTCAACAAAATAAAAAATTGAGATTTTCATAATTTTTGACCTTAGTCAAATTAGCGCTTTTTTCCATATTAGCACTTTTTCTTGATAAAGCCTTTTATATGGTTTTTAATGCTGAACTTGGGTTTATATTACTTTTTTTAGTTGATTTTATGTTTTAGAATTCGGGCATATTTCATTTATATTTGGTAGCAACTCAGGAAAATAAAAAAATGAGATTTAGTCAAATTAGCGCTTTTTTCCATATTGGCACTTTTTGTTTATGAAGCCTTTTATATGGTTTTTAATGCTGAACTTGGGTTTATATTACTTTTTCTAGTTGATTTTATGTCTTAGAATTCGAGCATATTTCATTTATATTTGGTAGCAACTCAGGGAAATAAAAAATTGAGATTTTCATAATTTTTGACCTTAGTCAAATTAGCGCTTTTTTCCATATTAGCACTTTTTCTTGACAAAGCCTTTTATATGGTTTTTAAGGCTGAACTTGGGTTTATATTACTTTTTCTAGTTGATTTTATGTCTTAGAATTCGAGCATATTTCATTTATATTTGGTAGCAACTCAACAAAATAAAAAATTGAGATTTTCATAATTTTTGACTTTAGTCAAATTAGCGCTTTTTTCCATATTAGCACTTTTTCTTGATAAAGCCTTTTATATGGTTTTTAATGCTGAACTATGGTTTATATTACTTTTTCTACTTGATTTTATGTCTTAGAATTCGAGCATATTTCATTTATATTTGGTAGCAACTCAGCAAAATAAAAAATTGAGATTTTCATAATTTTTGACCTTAGTCAAATTAGCGCTTTTTTCCATATTAGCACTTTTTCTTGTAAAGCCTTTTATATGGTTTTTAATGCTGAACTTGGGTTTATATTACTTTTTCTACTTGATTTTATGTCTTAGAATTCGAGCATATTTCATTTATATTTGTTAGAACTCAGGAAAATAAAAAATTGAGATTTAGTCAAATTGGCGCTTTTTTCCATATTAGCACTTTTTCTTGATAAAGCCTTTTATATGGTTTCTAATGCTGAACTTGGGTTTATATTACTTTTTTTAGTTGATTTTATGTCTTAGAATTCGAGTATATTTCATTTATATTTGGTAGCAACTCAGGGAAATAAAAAATTGAGATTTTCATAATTTTTGACCTTAGTCAAATTAGCGCTTTTTTCCATATTAGCACTTTTTCTTGATAAAGCCTTTTATATGGTTTTTAATGCTGAACTTAGGTTTATATTACTTTTTCTACTTGATATTATGTCTTAGAATTCGAGCATATTTCATTTATATTTGTTAGCAACTCAGGAAAATAAAAAATTGAGATTTAGTCAAATTAGCGCTTTTTTCCATATTAGCACTTTTTCTTCATAAAGCCTTTTATATGGTTTTTAATGCTGAACTTGGGTTTATATTATTTTTTTTAGTTGATTTTATGTCTTAGAATTCGAGCATATTTCATTTATATTTGGTAGCAACTCAGGAAAATAAAAAATTGAGATTTAGTCAAATTAGCGCTTTTTTCCATATTAGCACTTTTTGTTTATGAAGCCTTTTATATGGTTTTTAATGCTGAACTATGGTTTATATTACTTTTTCTAGTCGATTTTATGTTTTAGAATTCGAGCATATTTCATTTATATTTGCTAGCAACTCAGAAAAATAAAAAATTGAGATTTTCATAATTTTTGACCTTAATCAAATTAGCGCTTTTTTCCATATTGGCACTTTTTATTTATGAAGCCTTTTATATGGTTTTTAATGCTGAACTATGGTTTATATTACTTTTTCTAGTCGATTTTATGTCTTAGAATTCGAGCATATTTCATTTATATTTGGTAGCAACTCAACAAAATAAAAAATTGAGATTTTCATAATTTTTGACCTTAGTCAAATTAGCGCTTTTTTCCATATTAGCACTTTTTCTTGATAAAGCCTTTTATATGGTTTTTAATGCTGAACTTGGGTTTATATTACTTTTTTTAGTTGATTTTATGTTTTAGAATTCGGGCATATTTCATTTATATTTGGTAGCAACTCAGGAAAATAAAAAAATGAGATTTAGTCAAATTAGCGCTTTTTTCCATATTGGCACTTTTTGTTTATGAAGCCTTTTATATGGTTTTTAATGCTGAACTTGGGTTTATATTACTTTTTCTAGTTGATTTTATGTCTTAGAATTCGAGCATATTTCATTTATATTTGGTAGCAAATCAGCAAAATAAAAAATTGAGATTTTCATAATTTTTGACCTTAGTCAAATTAGCGCTTTTTTCCATATTAGCACTTTTTCTTGATAAAGCCTTTTATATGGTTTTTAATGCTAAACTTGGGTTTATATTACTTTTTTTAGTTGATTTTATGTCTTAGAATTCGAGCATATTTCATTTATATTTGCTAGCAACTCAGGAAAATAAAAATATGAGATTTTCATAATTTTTGACCTTAGTCAAATTAGCGCTTTTTTCCATATTAGCACTTTTTGCTTATGAAGCCTTTTATATGGTTTTTAATGCTGAACTTGGGTTTATATTACTTTTTTTAGTTGATTTTATGTCTTAGAATTCGAGTATATTTCATTTATATTTGGTAGCAACTCAGCAAAATAAAAAATTGAGATTTTCATAATTTTTGACCTTAGTCAAATTAGTGCTTTTTTCCATATTAGCACTTTTTCTTGATAAAGACTTTTATATGGTTTTTAATGCTGAACTTGGGTTTATATTACTTTTTCTAGTTGACTTTATGTCGTAGAATTCGAGCATATTTCATTTATATTTCCTAGCAACTCAGGAAAATAAAAATTTGAGATTTAGTCAAATTGGCGCTTTTTTCCATATTAGCACTTTTTCTTGATAAAGCCTTTTATATGGTTTTTAATGCTGAACTTGGGTTTATATTACTTTTTTTAGTTGATTTTATGTCTTAGAATTCGAGCATATTTCATTTATATTTGCTAGCAACTCAGGAAAATAAAAAATTGAGATTTAGTCAAATTAGCGCTTTTTTCCATATTAGCACTTTTTCTTGACAAAGCCTTTTATATGGTTTTTAAGGCTGAACTTGGGTTTATATTACTTTTTCTAGTTGATTTTATGTCTTAGAATTCGAGCATATTTCATTTATATTTAGTAGCAACTCAACAAAATAAAAAATTGAGATTTTCATAATTTTTGACCTTAGTTAAATTAGCGCTTTTTTCCATATTAGCAATTTTTCTTGATAAAGCCTTTTATATGGTTTTTAATGCTGAACTTGGGTTTATATTACTTTTTTTAGTTGATTTTATGTCTTAGAATTCGAGTATATTTCATTTATATTTGGTAGCAACTCAGGAAAATAAAAAATTGAGATTTAGTCAAATTAGCGCTTTTTTCCATATTAGCACTTTTTGTTTATGAAGCCTTCTATATGGTTTTTAATGCTGAACTATGGTTTATATTACTATTTCTAGTCGATTTTATGTTTTAGAATTCGAGCATATTTCATTTATATTTGCTAGCAACTCAGGAAAATAAAAAATTGAGATTTTCATAATTTTTGACCTTAATCAAATTAGCGCTTTTTTCCATATTGGCACTTTTTGTTTATGAAGCCTTTTATATGGTTTTTAATGCTGAACTATGGTTTATATTACTTTTTCTAGTTGATTTTATGTCTTAGAATTCGAGCATATTTCATTTATATTGGGTAGCAACTCAGCAAAATAAAAAATTGAGATTTTCATAATTTTTGACCTTAGTCAAATTAGCGCTTTTTTCCATATTAGCACTTTTTCTTGTAAAGCCTTTTATATGGTTTTTAATGCTGAACTTGGGTTTATATTACTTTTTCTACTTGATTTTATGTCTTAGAATTCGAGCATATTTCATTTATATTTGTTAGAACTCAGGAAAATAAAAAATTGAGATTTAGTCAAATTGGCGCTTTTTTCCATATTAGCACTTTTTCTTGATAAAGCCTTTTATATGGTTTTTAATGCTGAACTATGGTTTATATTACTTTTTCCAGTCGATTTTATGTCTTAGAATTCGAGCATATTTCATTTATATTTGCTAGCAACTCAGGACAATAAAAATATGAGATTTTCATAATTTTTGACCTTAGTCAAATTAGCGCTTTTTTCCATATTAGCACTTTTTGTTTATGAAGCCTTTTATATGGTTTTTAATGCTGAACTATGGTTTATATTACTTTTTCTAGTCGATTTTATGTCTTAGAATTCGAGCATATTTCATTTATATTTGGTAGCAAATCAGCAAAATAAAAAATTGAGATTTTCATAATTTTTGACCTTAGTCAAATTAGCGCTTTTTTCCATATTAGCACTTTTTCTTGATAAAGCCTTTTATATGGTTTTTAATGCTAAACTTGGGTTTATATTACTTTTTTTAGTTGATTTTATGTCTTAGAATTCGAGCATATTTCATTTATATTTGCTAGCAACTCAGGAAAATAAAAATATGAGATTTTCATAATTTTTGACCTTAGTCAAATTAGCGCTTTTTTCCATATTAGCACTTTTTGTTTATGAAGCCTTTTATATGGTTTTTAATGCTGAACTTGGGTTTATATTACTTTTTTTAGTTGATTTTATGTCTTAGAATTCGAGTATATTTCATTTATATTTGGTAGCAACTCAGCAAAATAAAAAATTGAGATTTTCATAATTTTTGACCTTAGTCAAATTAGTGCTTTTTTCCATATTAGCACTTTTCCTTGATAAAGACTTTTATATGGTTTTTAATGCTGAACTTGGGTTTATATTACTTTTTCTAGTTGACTTTATGTCTTAGAATTCGAGCATATTTCATTTATATTTGCTAGCAACTCAGGAAAATAAAAATTTGAGATTTAGTCAAATTGGCGCTTTTTTCCATATTAGCACTTTTTCTTGATAAAGCCTTTTATATGGTTTTTAATGCTGAACTTGGGTTTATATTACTTTTTTTAGTTGATTTTATGTCTTAGAATTCGAGCATATTTCATTTATATTTGCTAGCAACTCAGGAAAATAAAAATTTGAGATTTAGTCAAATTGGCGCTTTTTTCCATATTAGCACTTTTTCTTGATAAAGCCTTTTATATGGTTTTTAATGCTGAACTTGGGTTTATATTACTTTTTTTAGTTGATTTTATGTCTTAGAATTCGAGTATATTTCATTTATATTTGGTAGCAACTCAGCAAAATAAAAAATTGAGATTTTCATAATTTTTGACCTTAGTCAAATTAGTGCTTTTTTCCATATTAGCACTTTTCCTTGATAAAGACTTTTATATGGTTTTTAATGCTGAACTTGGGTTTATATTACTTTTTCTAGTTGACTTTATGTCGTAGAATTCGAGCATATTTCATTTATATTTGCTAGCAACTCAGGAAAATAAAAATTTGAGATTTAGTCAAATTGGCGCTTTTTTCCATATTAGCACTTTTTCTTGATAAAGCCTTTTATATGGTTTTTAATGCTGAACTTGGGTTTATATTACTTTTTTTAGTTGATTTTATGTCTTAGAATTCGAGCATATTTCATTTATATTTGTTAGCAACTCAGGGAAATAAAAAATTGAGATTTTCATAATTTTTGACCTTAGTCAAATTAGCGCTTTTTTCCATATTAGCACTTTTTCTTGACAAAGCCTTTTATATGGTTTTTAAGGCTGAACTTGGGTTTATATTACTTTTTCTAGTTGATTTTATGTCTTAGAATTCGAGCATATTTCATTTATATTTGGTAGCAACTCAACAAAATAAAAAATTGAGATTTTCATAATTTTTGACTTTAGTCAAATTAGCCCTTTTTTCCATATTAGCACTTTTTCTTGATAAAGCCTTTTATATGGTTTTTAATGCTGAACTTAGGTTTATATTACTTTTTCTACTTGATTTTATGTCTTAGAATTCGAGCATATTTCATTTATATTTGGTAGCAACTCAGGGAAATAAAAAATTGAGATTTTCATAATTTTTGACCTTAGTCAAATTAGCGCTTTTTTCCATATTAGCACTTTTTCTTGTAAAGCCTTTTATATGGTTTTTAATGCTGAACTTGGGTTTATATTACTTTTTCTACTTGATTTTATGTCTTAGAATTCGAGCATATTTCATTTATATTTGTTAGAACTCAGGAAAATAAAAAATTGAGATTTAGTCAAATTGGCGCTTTTTTCCATATTAGCACTTTTTCTTGATAAAGCCTTTTATATGGTTTCTAATGCTGAACTTGGGTTTATATTACTTTTTTTAGTTGATTTTATGTCTTAGAATTCGAGTATATTTCATTTATATTTGGTAGCAACTCAGGGAAATAAAAAATTGAGATTTTCATAATTTTTGACCTTAGTCAAATTAGCGCTTTTTTCCATATTAGCACTTTTTCTTGATAAAGCCTTTTATATGGTTTTTAATGCTGAACTTAGGTTTATATTACTTTTTCTACTTGATTTTATGTCTTAGAATTCGAGCATATTTCATTTATATTTGGTAGCAACTCAGGGAAATAAAAAATTGAGATTTTCATAATTTTTGACCTTAGTCAAATTAGCGCTTTTTTCCATATTAGCACTTTTTCTTGATAAAGCCTTTTATATGGTTTTTAATGCTGAACTTAGGTTTATATTACTTTTTCTACTTGATTTTATGTCTTAGAATTCGAGCATATTTCATTTATATTTGTTAGCAACTCAGGAAAATAAAAAATTGAGATTTAGTCAAATTAGCGCTTTTTTCCATATTAGCACATTTTCTTCATAAAGCCTTTTATATGGTTTTTAATGCTGAACTTAGGTTTATATTACTATTTCTACTTGATTTTATGTCTTAGAATTCGAGCATATTTCATTTATATTGGGTAGCAACTCAGGGAAATAAAAAATTGAGATTTTCATAATTTTTGACCTGTCAAATTAGCGCTTTTTTCCATATTAGCACTTTTTCTTGACAAAGCCGTTTATATGGTTTTTAATGCTGAACTTGGGTTTATATTACTTTTTCTAGTTGATTTTATGTCTTAGAATTCGAGCATATTTCATTTATATTTGGTAGCAACTCAACAAAATAAAAAATTGAGATTTTCATAATTTTTGACCTTAGTCAAATTAGCGCTTTTTTCCATATTAGCACTTTTTGTTTATGAAGCCTTGTATATGGTTTTTAATGCTGAACTTGGGTTTATATTACTATTTCTACTTGATTTTATGTCTTAGAATTCGAGCATATTTCATTTATATTTGGTAGCAACTCAACAAAATAAAAAATTGAGATTTTCATAATTTTTGACTTTAGTCAAATTAGCGCTTTTTTCCATATTAGCACTTTTTCTTCATAAAGCCTTTTATATGGTTTTTAATGCTGAACTTGGGTTTATATTACTTTTTTTAGTTGATTTTATGTCTTAGAATTCGAGCATATTTCATTTATATTTGGTAGCAACTCAGGAAAATAAAAAATTGAGATTTAGTCAAATTAGCGCTTTTTTCCATATTAGCACTTTTTGTTTATGAAGCCTTTTATATGGTTTTTAATGCTGAACTATGGTTTATATTACTTTTTCTAGTCGATTTTATGTTTTAGAATTCGAGCATATTTCATTTATATTTGCTAGCAACTCAGGAAAATAAAAAATTGAGATTTTCATAATTTTTGACTTTAATCAAATTAGCGCTTTTTTCCATATTGGCACTTTTTATTTATGAAGCCTTTTATATGGTTTTTAATGCTGAACTATGTTTTATATTACTTTTTCTAGTCGATTTTATGTCTCAGAATTCGAGCATATTTCATTTATATTTGGTAGCAACTCAACAAAATAAAAAATTGAGATTTTCATAATTTTTGACCTTAGTCAAATTAGCGCTTTTTTCCATATTAGCACTTTTTCTTGATAAAGCCTTTTATATGGTTTTTAATGCTGAACTTGGGTTTATATTACTTTTTTTAGTTGATTTTATGTTTTAGAATTCGGGCATATTTCATTTATATTTGGTAGCAACTCAGGAAAATAAAAAAATGAGATTTAGTCAAATTAGCGCTTTTTTCCATATTGGCGCTTTTTGTTTATGAAGCCTTTTATATGGTTTTTAATGCTGAACTTGGGTTTATATTACTTTTTCTAGTTGATTTTATGTCTTAGAATTCGAGCATATTTCATTTATATTTGGTAGCAAATCAGCAAAATAAAAAATTGAGATTTTCATAATTTTTGACCTTAGTCAAATTAGCGCTTTTTTCCATATTAGCACTTTTTCTTGATAAAGCCTTTTATATGGTTTTTAATGCTAAACTTGGGTTTATATTACTTTTTTTAGTTGATTTTATGTCTTAGAATTCGAGCATATTTCATTTATATTTGCTAGCAACTCAGGAAAATAAAAATATGAGATTTTCATAATTTTTGACCTTAGTCAAATTAGCGCTTTTTTCCATATTAGCACTTTTTGCTTATGAAGCCTTTTATATGGTTTTTAATGCTGAACTTGGGTTTATATTACTTTTTTTAGTTGATTTTATGTCTTAGAATTCGAGTATATTTCATTTATATTTGGTAGCAACTCAGCAAAATAAAAAATTGAGATTTTCATAATTTTTGACCTTAGTCAAATTAGTGCTTTTTTCCATATTAGCACTTTTTCTTGATAAAGACTTTTATATGGTTTTTAATGCTGAACTTGGGTTTATATTACTTTTTCTAGTTGACTTTATGTCGTAGAATTCGAGCATATTTCATTTATATTTGCTAGCAACTCAGGAAAATAAAAATTTGAGATTTAGTCAAATTGGCGCTTTTTTCCATATTAGCACTTTTTCTTGATAAAGCCTTTTATATGGTTTTTAATGCTGAACTTGGGTTTATATTACTTTTTTTAGTTGATTTTATGTCTTAGAATTCGAGCATATTTCATTTATATTTGCTAGCAACTCAGGAAAATAAAAAATTGAGATTTAGTCAAATTAGCGCTTTTTTCCATATTAGCACTTTTTCTTGACAAAGCCTTTTATATGGTTTTTAAGGCTGAACTTGGGTTTATATTACTTTTTCTAGTTGATTTTATGTCTTAGAATTCGAGCATATTTCATTTATATTTAGTAGCAACTCAACAAAATAAAAAATTGAGATTTTCATAATTTTGACCTTAGTTAAATTAGCGCTTTTTTCCATATTAGCAATTTTTCTTGATAAAGCCTTTTATATGGTTTTTAATGCTGAACTTGGGTTTATATTACTTTTTTTAGTTGATTTTATGTCTTAGAATTCGAGCATATTTCATTTATATTTGGTAGCAACTCAGGAAAATAAAAAATTGAGATTTAGTCAAATTAGCGCTTTTTTCCATATTAGCACTTTTTGTTTATGAAGCCTTCTATATGGTTTTTAATGCTGAACTATGGTTTATATTACTATTTATAGTCGATTTTATGTTTTAGAATTCGAGCATATTTCATTTATATTGGGTAGCAACTCAGGGAAATAAAAAATTGAGATTTTCATAATTTTTGACCTTAATCAAATTAGCGCTTTTTTCCATATTGGCACTTTTTGTTTATGAAGCCTTTTATATGGTTTTTAATGCTGAACTATGGTTTATATTACTTTTTCTAGTTGATTTTATGTCTTAGAATTCGAGCATATTTCATTTATATTGGGTAGCAACTCAGGGAAATAAAAAATTGAGATTTTCATAATTTTTGACCTTAGTCAAATTAGCGCTTTTTTCCATATTAGCACTTTTTCTTGATAAAGCCTTTTATATGGTTTTTAATGGCGAACTTGGGCTTATATTACTTTTTCTAGTTGATTTTATGTCTTAGAATTCGAGCATATTTCATTTATATTTGCTTGCAACTCAGGAAAATAAAAAATTGAGATTTAGTCAAATTAGCGCTTTTTTCCATATTAGCACTTTTTGTTTATGAAGCCTTTTATATGGTGTTTAATGCTGAACTATGGTTTATATTACTTTTTCTAGTCGATTTTATGTTTTAGAATTCGAGCATATTTCATTTATATTTGGTAGCAACTCAGCAAAATAAAAAATTGAGATTTTCATAATTTTTGACCTTAGTCAAATTAGCGCTTTTTTCCATATTAGCACTTTTTCTTGATAAAGCCTTTTATATGGTTTTTAATGCTGAACTTGGGTTTATATTACTTTTTTTAGTTGATTTTATGTCTTAGAATTCGAACATATTTCATTTATATTTGGTAGCAACTCAGGAAAATAAAAAATTGAGATTTAGTCAAATTAGCGCTTTTTTCCATATTAGCACTTTTTGTTTATGAAGACTTTTATATGGTTTTTAATGCTGAACTATGGTTTATATTACTTTTTCTAGTCGATTTTATGTCTTAGAATTCGAGTATATTTCATTTATATTTGGTAGCAACTCAGGACAATAAAAATATGAGATTTTCATAATTTTTGACCTTAGTCAAATTAGCGCTTTTTTCCATATTAGCACTTTTTCTTGATAAAGCCTTTTATATGGTTTTTAATGCTGAACTTGGGTTTATATTACTTTTTTTAGTTGATTTTATGTCTTAGAATTCGAGCATATTTCATTTATATTTAGTAGCAACTCAGGAAAATAAAAAATTGAGATTTAGTCAAATTAGCGCTTTTTTCCATATTAGCACTTTTTGTTTATGAAGCCTTTTATATGGTTTTTAATGCTGAACTATGGTTTATATTACTTTTTCTAGTCGATTTTATGTTTTAGAATTCGAGCATATTTCATTTATATTTGCTAGCAACTCAGGAAAATAAAAAATTGAAATTTTCATAATTTTTGACCTTAATCAAATTAGCGCTTTTTTCCATATTGGCACTTTTTCTTGATAAAGCCTTTTATATTGTTTTTAATGCTGAACTTAGGTTTATATTACTTTTTCTACTTGATTTTATGTCTTAGAATTCGAGCATATTTCATTTATATTTGTTAGCAACTCAGGAAAATAAAAAATTGAGATTTAGTCAAATTGGCGCTTTTTTCCATATTAGCACTTTTTCTTGATAAAGAATTTTATATGGTTTTTAATGCTGAACTTGGGTTTATATTACTTTTTCTAGTTGACTTTATGTCGTAGAATTCGAGCATATTTCATTTATATTTGCTAGCAACCCAGGAAAATAAAAATTTGAGATTTAGTCAAATTGGCGCTTTTTTCCATATTAGCACTTTTTCTTGATAAAGCCTTTTATATTGTTTTTAATGCTGAACTTGGGTTTATATTACTTTTTTTAGTTGATTTTATGTCTTAGAATTCGAGCATATTTCATTTATATTTGGTAGCAACTCAGGAAAGTAAAAAATTGAGATTTAGTCAAATTAGCGTTTTTTCCATATTAGCACTTTTTCTTGATAAAGCCTTTTATATGGTTTTTAATGCTGAACTTGGGCTTATATTACTTTTTCTAGTTGATTTTATGGCTTAGAATTCGAGCATATTTCATTTATATTTGCTAGCAACTCAGGAAAATAAAAAACTGAGATTTTCAAAATTTTTGACCTTAATCAAATTAGCGCTTTTTTCCATATTGGTACTTTTTCTTGATAAAGCCTTTTTATGGTTTTTAATGCTGGACTTGTGTTTATATTACTTTTTTTAGTTGATTTTATGTCTTAGAATTCGAGCATATTTCATTTATATTTGCTAGCAACTCAGGAAAATAAAAAATTGAGATTTTCATAATTTTTGACCTTAATCAAATTAGCGCTTTTTTCCATATTACCACTTTTTCTTGATAAAGACTTTTATATGGTTTTTAATGCTGAACTTGGGTTTATATTACTATTTCTAGTTGATTTTATGTCGTAGAATTCGAGCATATTTCATTTATATTTGCTAGCAACTCAGGAAAATAAAAATTTGAGATTTTGTCAAATTGTCGCTTTTTTCCATATTAGCACTTTTTCTTGATAAAGCCTTTTATATGGTTTTTAATGCTGAACTTGTGTTTATATTACTTTTTTTAGTTGATTTTATGTCTTAGAATTCGAGCATATTTCATTTATATTTGGTAGCAACTCAGGAAAATAAAAAATTGAGATTTAGTCAAATTAGCGCTTTTTCTTCATAAAGCCTTTTATATGGTTTTTAATGCTGAACTTAGGTTTATATTACTTTTTCTAGTTGATTTTATGTCTTAGAATTCGAGCATATTTCATTTATATTTGGTAGCAACTTAGGAAAATAAAAAATTGAGATTTTCATAATTTTTAACCTTAATCAAATTAGCGCTTTTTTCCATATTGACACTTTTTCTTGATAAAGCCTTTTATATGGTTTTTAATGCTGGACTTGGGCTTATATTACTTTTTCTAGTTGATTTTATGTCGTAGAATTCGAACATATTTCATTTATATTTGCTAGCAACTCAGGAAAATAAAAAATTGAGATTTAGTCAAATTGGCGCTTTTTTCCATATTAGCACTTTATCTTGATAAAGCCTTTTATATGGTTTTTAATGCTGAACTTGGGTTTATATTACTCCTTTTAGTTGATTTTATGTCTTAGAATTCGAGTATATTTCATTTATATTTGGTAGCAACTCAGCAAAATAAAAAATTGAGATTTTCATAATTTTTGACCTTAGTCAAATTAGCGCTTTTTTCCATATTAGCACTTTTTCTTGATAAAGCCTTTTATATGGTTTTTAATGCTGAACTGTGGTTTATATTACTTTTTCTAGTTGATTTTATGTCTTAGAATTCGAGCATATTTCATTTATATTTGGTAGCAACTCAGGAAAATAAAAAATTGAGATTTTCATAATTTTTGACCTTAGTCAAATTAGCGCTTTTTTCCATATTAGCACTTTTTCTTGATAAAGCCTTTTATATGGTTTTTAATGCTAAACTTGGGTTTATTTTACTTTTTCTAGTTGATTTTATATCTTAGAATTCGAGCATATTTCATTTATATTTGCTAGCAACTCAGCAAAATAAAAAATTGAGATTTTCATAATTTTTGACCTTAGTCAAATTAGCGCTTTTTCCATATTAGCACTTTTTGTAGATAAAGCCTTTTATATGGTTTTTAATGCTGAACTTGGGTTTATATTACTTTTTCTAGTTGATATTATGTCTTAGAATTCGAGCATATTTCATTTATATTTGCTAGCAACTCAGGAAAATAAAAAATTGAGATTTTCATAATTTTTGACCTTAGTCAAATTAGCGCTTTTTTCCATATTAGCACTTTTTGCTTATGAAGCCTTTTATATGGTTTTTAATGCTGAACTATGGTTTATATTACTTTTTCTAGTCGATTTTATGTTTTAGAATTCGAGCATATTTCATTTATATTTGGTAGCAACTCAGGAAAATAAAAAATTGAGATTTTCATAATTTTTGACCTTAATCAAATTAGCGCTTTTTTCCATATTGGCACTTTTTCTTGATAAAGCCTTTTTGGTAGCAACTCAGGAAAATAAAAAATTGGGATTTAGTCAAATTAGCGCTTTTTTCCACGTTGGCACTTTTTCTTGATAAAGCCTTTTATATGGTTTTTAATGCTGAACTTAGGTTTATATTACTTTTTCTAGTTGATTTTATGTCTTAGAATTCGAGCATATTTCATTTATATTTGGTAGCAACTCAGGAAAATAAAAAATTGAGATTTTCATAATTTTTCACCTTAGTCAAATTAGCGCTTTTTTCCATATTAGCACTTTTTCTTGATAAAGCCTTTTATATGGTTTTTAATGCTGAACTTGGGCTTATATTACTTTTTCTAGTTGATTTTATGTCTTAGAATTCGAGCATATTTCAATTATATTTGCTTGCAACTCAGGAAAATAAAAAATTGAGATTTAGTCAAATTAGCGCTTTTTTCCATATTAGCACTTTTTCTTCACAAAGCTTTTTATATGGTTTTTAATGCTGAACTTAGGTTTATATTACTTTTTCTAGTTGATTTTATGTTTTAGAATTCGAGCATATTTCATTTATATTTGGTAGCAACTCAGGAAAATAAAAAATTGAGATTTAGTCAAATTGGCGCTTTTTTCCATATTAGCACTTTATCTTGATAAAGCCTTTTATATGGTTTTTAATGCTGAACTTGGGTTTATATTACTTCTTTTAGTTGATTTTATGTCTTAGAATTCGAGTATATTTCATTTATATTTGGTAGCAACTCAGGAAAATAAAAAATTGAGATTTAGTCAAATTAGCGCTTTTTTCCACATTGGCACTTTTTCTTGATAAAGCCTTTTATATGGTTTTTAATGCTGAACTTAGGTTTATATTACTTTTTCTAGTTGATTTTATGTCTTAGAATTCGAGCATATTTCATTTATATTTGGTAGCAACTCAGGAAAATAAAAAATTGAGATTTAGTCAAATTAGCGCTTTTTTCCACATTGGCTCTTTTTCTTGATAAAGCCTTTTATATGGTTTTTAATGCTGAACTTAGGTTTATATTACTTTTTCTAGTTGATGTTATGTCTTAGAATTCGAGCATATTTCATTTATATTTGGTAGCAACTCAGGAAAATAAAAAATTGAGATTTTCATAATTTTTCACCTTAGTCAAATTAGCGCTTTTTTCCATATTAGCACTTTTTGTTTATGAAGCCTTTTATATGGTTTTTAATGCTGAACTATGGTTTATATTACTTTTTCTAGTCGATTTTATGTTTTAGAATTCGAGCATATTTCATTTATATTTGCTAGCAACTCAGGAAAATAAAAAATTGAGATTTTCATAATTTTTGACCTTAATCAAATTAGCGCTTTTTTCCATATTGGCACTTTTTATTTATGAAGCCTTTTATATGGTTTTTAATGCTGAACTATGTTTTATATTACTTTTTCTAGTCGATTTTATGTCTTAGAATTCAAGCATATTTCATTTATATTTGGTAGCAACTCAACAAAATAAAAAATTGAGATTTTCATAATTTTTGACCTTAGTCAAATTAGCGCTTTTTTCCATATTAGCACTTTTTCTTGATAAAGCCTTTTATATGGTTTTTAATGCTGAACTTGGGTTTATATTACTTTTTTTAGTTGATTTTATGTTTTAGAATTCGGGCATATTTCATTTATATTTGGTAGCAACTCAGGAAAATAAAAAAATGAGATTTAGTCAAATTAGCGCTTTTTTCCATATTGGCACTTTTTGTTTATGAAGCCTTTTATATGGTTTTTAATGCTGAACTTGGGTTTATATTACTTTTTCTAGTTGATTTTATGTCTTAGAATTCGAGCATATTTCATTTATATTTGGTAGCAAATCAGCAAAATAAAAAATTGAGATTTTCATAATTTTTGACCTTAGTCAAATTAGCGCTTTTTTCCATATTAGCACTTTTTCTTGATAAAGCCTTTTATATGGTTTTTAATGCTAAACTTGGGTTTATATTACTTTTTTTAGTTGATTTTATGTCTTAGAATTCGAGCATATTTCATTTATATTTGCTAGCAACTCAGGAAAATAAAAATATGAGATTTTCATAATTTTTGACCTTAGTCAAATTAGCGCTTTTTTCCATATTAGCACTTTTTGCTTATGAAGCCTTTTATATGGTTTTTAATGCTGAACTTGGGTTTATATTACTTTTTTTAGTTGATTTTATGTCTTAGAATTCGAGTATATTTCATTTATATTTGGTAGCAACTCAGCAAAATAAAAAATTGAGATTTTCATAATTTTTGACCTTAGTCAAATTAGTGCTTTTTTCCATATTAGCACTTTTTCTTGATAAAGACTTTTATATGGTTTTTAATGCTGAACTTGGGTTTATATTACTTTTTCTAGTTGACTTTATGTCGTAGAATTCGAGCATATTTCATTTATATTTGCTAGCAACTCAGGAAAATAAAAATTTGAGATTTAGTCAAATTGGCGCTTTTTTCCATATTAGCACTTTTTCTTGATAAAGCCTTTTATATGGTTTTTAATGCTGAACTTGGGTTTATATTACTTTTTTTAGTTGATTTTATGTCTTAGAATTCGAGCATATTTCATTTATATTTGCTAGCAACTCAGGAAAATAAAAAATTGAGATTTAGTCAAATTAGCGCTTTTTTCCATATTAGCACTTTTTTTTGACAAAGCCTTTTATATGGTTTTTAAGGCTGAACTTGGGTTTATATTACTTTTTCTAGTTGATTTTATGTCTTAGAATTCGAGCATATTTCATTTATATTTAGTAGCAACTCAACAAAATAAAAAATTGAGATTTTCATAATTTTTGACCTTAGTTAAATTAGCGCTTTTTTCCATATTAGCAATTTTTCTTGATAAAGCCTTTTATATGGTTTTTAATGCTGAACTTGGGTTTATATTACTTTTTTTAGTTGATTTTATGTCTTAGAATTCGAGCATATTTCATTTATATTTGGTAGCAACTCAGGAAAATAAAAAATTGAGATTTAGTCAAATTAGCGCTTTTTTCCATATTAGCACTTTTTGTTTATGAAGCCTTCTATATGGTTTTTAATGCTGAACTATGGTTTATATTACTTTTTCTAGTCGATTTTATGTCTTAGAATTCGAGCATATTTCATTTATATTTGGTAGCAACTCAGCAAAATAAAAAATTGAGATTTTCATAATTTTTGACCTTAGTCAAATTAGCGCTTTTTTCCATATTAGCACTTTTTCTTCATAAAGCCTTTTATATGGTTTTTAATGCTGAACTTAGGTTTATATTACTTTTTCTACTTGATTTTATGTCTTAGAATTCGAGCATATTTCATTTATATATGTTAGCAACTCAGGAAAATAAAAAATTGAGATTTAGTCAAATTGGCGCTTTTTTCCATATTAGCACTTTTTCTTGATAAAGCCTTTTATATGGTTTCTAATGCTGAACTTGGGTTTATATTACTTTTTTTAGTTGATTTTATGTCTTAGAATTCGAGTATATTTCATTTATATTTGGTAGCAACTCAGCAAAATAAAAATTTATATTTGCTAGCAACTCAGGAAAATAAAAAATTGAGATTTTCATAATTTTTGACCTTAATCAAATTAGCGCTTTTTTCCATATTGGCACTTTTTCTTGATAAAGCCTTTTATATTGTTTTTAATGCTGAACTTGGGTTTATATTACTTTTTCTAGTTGATTTTATGTCTTAGAATTCGAGCATATTTCATTTATATTTGGTAGCAACTCAGCAAAATAAAAATTGAGATTTTCATAATTTTTGACCTTAGTCAAATTAGCGCTTTTTTCCATATTAGCACTTTTTCTTCATAAAGCCTTTTATATGGTTTTTAATGCTGAACTTAGGTTTATATTACTTTTTCTACTTGATTTTATGTCTTAGAATTCGAGCATATTTCATTTATATTTGGTAGCAACTCAGCAAAATAAACAATTGAGATTTTCATAATATTTGACCTTAGTCAAATTAGCGCTTTTTTCCATATTAGCACTTTTTCTTGTAAGGCCTTTTATATGGTTTTAATGCTGAACTTGGGTTTATATTACTTTTTTTAGTTGATTTTATGTCTTAGAATTCGAGCATATTTCATTTATATTTGTTAGCAACTCAGGAAAATAAAAAATTGAGATTTAGTCAAATTGGCGCTTTTTTCCATATTAGCACTTTTTCTTGATAAAGCCTTTTATATGGTTTCTAATGCTGAACTTGGGTTTATATTACTTTTTTTAGTTGATTTTATGTCTTAGAATTCGAGTATATTTCATTTATATTTGGTAGCAACTCAGCAAAATAAAAAATTGAGATTTTCATAATTTTTGACCTTAGTCAAATTAGCGCTTTTTTCCATATTAGCACTTTTTCTTGATAAAGCCTTTTATATGGTTTTTAATGCTGAACTTGGGTTTATATTACTTTTTTTAGTTGATTTTATGTCTTAGAATTCGAGCATATTTCATTTATATTTAGTAGCAACTCAGGAAAATAAAAAATTGAGATTTAGTCAAATTAGCGCTTTTTTCCATATTAGCACTTTTTGTTTATGAAGCCTTTTATATGGTTTTTAATGCTGAACTATGGTTTATATTACTTTTTCTAGTCGATTTTATGTTTTAGAATTCGAGCATATTTCATTTATATTTGCTAGCAACTCAGGAAAATAAAAAATTGAAATTTTCATAATTTTTGACCTTAATCAAATTAGCGCTTTTTTCCATATTGGCACTTTTTCTTGATAAAGCCTTTTATATTGTTTTTAATGCTGAACTTAGGTTTATATTACTTTTTCTACTTGATTTTATGTCTTAGAATTCGAGCATATTTCATTTATATTTGTTAGCAACTCAGGAAAATAAAAAATTGAGATTTAGTCAAATTGGCGCTTTTTTCCATATTAGCACTTTTTCTTGATAAAGAATTTTATATGGTTTTTAATGCTGAACTTGGGTTTATATTACTTTTTCTAGTTGACTTTATGTCGTAGAATTCGAGCATATTTCATTTATATTTGCTAGCAACCCAGGAAAATAAAAATTTGAGATTTAGTCAAATTGGCGCTTTTTTCCATATTAGCACTTTTTCTTGATAAAGCCTTTTATATTGTTTTTAATGCTGAACTTGGGTTTATATTACTTTTTTTAGTTGATTTTATGTCTTAGAATTCGAGCATATTTCATTTATATTTGGTAGCAACTCAGGAAAATAAAAAATTGAGATTTAGTCAAATTAGCGTTTTTTCCATATTAGCACTTTTTCTTGATAAAGCCTTTTATATGGTTTTTAATGCTGAACTTGGGCTTATATTACTTTTTCTAGTTGATTTTATGGCTTAGAATTCGAGCATATTTCATTTATATTTGCTAGCAACTCAGGAAAATAAAAAACTGAGATTTTCATAATTTTTGACCTTAATCAAATTAGCGCTTTTTTCCATATTGGTACTTTTTCTTGATAAAGAATTTTATATGGTTTTTAATGCTGAACTTGGGTTTATATTACTTTTTCTAGTTGACTTTATGTCGTAGAATTCGAGCATATTTCATTTATATTTGCTAGCAACTCAGGAAAATAAAAATTTGAGATTTAGTCAAATTGGCGCTTTTTTCCATATTAGCACTTTTTCTTGATAAAGCCTTTTATATTGTTTTTAATGCTGAACTTGGGTTTATATTACTTTTTTTAGTTGATTTTATGTCTTAGAATTCGAGCATATTTCATTTATATTTGGTAGCAACTCAGGAAAGTAAAAAATTGAGATTTAGTCAAATTAGCGTTTTTTCCATATTAGCACTTTTTCTTGATAAAGCCTTTTATATGGTTTTTAATGCTGAACTTGGGCTTATATTACTTTTTCTAGTTGATTTTATGGCTTAGAATTCGAGCATATTTCATTTATATTTGCTAGCAACTCAGGAAAATAAAAAACTGAGATTTTCTTAATTTTGACCTTAATCAAATTAGCGCTTTTTTCCATATTGGTACTTTTTCTTGATAAAGCCTTTTTATGGTTTTTAATGCTGGACTTGTGTTTATATTACTTTTTTTAGTTGATTTTATGTCTTAGAATTCGAGCATATTTCATTTATATTTGCTAGCAACTCAGGAAAATAAAAAATTGAGATTTTCATAATTTTTGACCTTAATCAAATTAGCGCTTTTTTCCATATTACCACTTTTTCTTGATAAAGACTTTTATATGGTTTTTAATGCTGAACTTGGGTTTATATTACTATTTCTAGTTGATTTTATGTCGTAGAATTCGAGCATATTTCATTTATATTTGCTAGCAACTCAGGAAAATAAAAATTTGAGATTTTGTCAAATTGTCGCTTTTTTCCATATTAGCACTTTTTCTTGATAAAGCCTTTTATATGGTTTTTAATGCTGAACTTGTGTTTATATTACTTTTTTTAGTTGATTTTATGTCTTAGAATTCGAGCATATTTCATTTATATTTGGTAGCAACTCAGGAAAATAAAAAATTGAGATTTAGTCAAATTAGCGCTTTTTCTTCATAAAGCCTTTTATATGGTTTTTAATGCTGAACTTAGGTTTATATTACTTTTTCTAGTTGATTTTATGTCTTAGAATTCGAGCATATTTCATTTATATTTGGTAGCAACTCAGGAAAATAAAAAATTGAGATTTTCATAATTTTTAACCTTAATCAAATTAGCGCTTTTTTCCATATTGACACTTTTTCTTGATAAAGCCTTTTATATGGTTTTTAATGCTGGACTTGGGCTTATATTACTTTTTCTAGTTGATTTTATGTCGTAGAATTCGAACATATTTCATTTATATTTGCTAGCAACTCAGGAAAATAAAAAATTGAGATTTAGTCAAATTGGCGCTTTTTTCCATATTAGCACTTTATCTTGATAAAGCCTTTTATATGGTTTTTAATGCTGAACTTGGGTTTATATTACTTCTTTTAGTTGATTTTATGTCTTAGAATTCGAGTATATTTCATTTATATTTGGTAGCAACTCAGCAAAATAAAAAATTGAGATTTTCATAATTTTTGACCTTAGTCAAATTAGCGCTTTTTTCCATATTAGCACTTTTTCTTGATAAAGCCTTTTATATGGTTTTTAATGCTGAACTGTGGTTTATATTACTTTTTCTAGTTGATTTTATGTCTTAGAATTCGAGCATATTTCATTTATATTTGGTAGCAACTCAGGAAAATAAAAAATTGAGATTTTCATAATTTTTGACCTTAGTCAAATTAGCGCTTTTTTCCATATTAGCACTTTTTCTTGATAAAGCCTTTTATATGGTTTTTAATGCTAAACTTGGGTTTATTTTACTTTTTCTAGTTGATTTTATGTCTTAGAATTCGAGCATATTTCATTTATATTTGCTAGCAACTCAGCAAAATAAAAAATTGAGATTTTCATAATTTTTGACCTTAGTCAAATTAGCGCTTTTTCCATATTAGCACTTTTTGTAGATAAAGCCTTTTATATGGTTTTTAATGCTGAACTTGGGTTTATATTACTTTTTCTAGTTGATATTATGTCTTAGAATTCGAGCATATTTCATTTATATTTGCTAGCAACTCAGGAAAATAAAAAATTGAGATTTTCATAATTTTTGACCTTAGTCAAATTAGCGCTTTTTTCCATATTAGCACTTTTTGCTTATGAAGCCTTTTATATGGTTTTTAATGCTGAACTATGGTTTATATTACTTTTTCTAGTCGATTTTATGTTTTAGAATTCGAGCATATTTCATTTATATTTGGTAGCAACTCAGGAAAATAAAAAATTGAGATTTTCATAATTTTTGACCTTAATCAAATTAGCGCTTTTTTCCATATTGGCACTTTTTCTTGATAAAGCCTTTTTGGTAGCAACTCAGGAAAATAAAAAATTGGGATTTAGTCAAATTAGCGCTTTTTTCCACGTTGGCACTTTTTCTTGATAAAGCCTTTTATATGGTTTTTAATGCTGAACTTAGGTTTATATTACTTTTTCTAGTTGATTTTATGTCTTAGAATTCGAGCATATTTCATTTATATTTGGTAGCAACTCAGGAAAATAAAAAATTGAGATTTTCATAATTTTTCACCTTAGTCAAATTAGCGCTTTTTTCCATATTAGCACTTTTTCTTGATAAAGCCTTTTATATGGTTTTTAATGCTGAACTTGGGCTTATATTACTTTTTCTAGTTGATTTTATGTCTTAGAATTCGAGCATATTTCATTTATATTTGCTTGCAACTCAGGAAAATAAAAAATTGAGATTTAGTCAAATTGGCGCTTTTTTCCATATTAGCACTTTATCTTGATAAAGCCTTTTATATGGTTTTTAATGCTGAACTTAGGTTTATATTACTTTTTTTAGTTGATTTTATGTCTTAGAATTCGAGTATATTTCATTTATATTTGGTAGCAACTCAGCAAAATAAAAAATTGAGATTTTCATAATTTTTGACCTTAGTCAAATTAGCGCTTTTTTCCATATTAGCACTTTTTCTTGATAAAGCCTTTTATATGGTTTTTAATGCTGAACTGTGGTTTATATTACTTTTTCTAGTTGATTTTATGTCTTAGAATTCGAGCATATTTCATTTATATTTGGTAGCAACTCAGGAAAATAAAAAATTGAGATTTTCATAATTTTTGACCTTAGTCAAATTAGCGCTTTTTTCCATATTAGCACTTTTTCTTGATAAAGCCTTTTATATGGTTTTTAATGCTAAACTTGGGTTTATTTTACTTTTTCTAGTTGATTTTATGTCTTAGAATTCGAGCATATTTCATTTATATTTGCTAGCAACTCAGCAAAATAAAAAATTGAGATTTTCATAATTTTTGACCTTAGTCAAATTAGCGCTTTTTTCCATATTAGCACTTTTTCTAGATAAAGCCTTTTATATGGTTTTTAATGCTGAACTTGGGTTTATATTACTTTTTCTAGTTGATAATATGTCTTACTTTTTCTAGTCGATTTTATGTTTTAGAATTCGAGCATATTTCATTTATATTTGGTAGCAACTCAGGAAAATAAAAAATTGAGATTTAGTCAAATTAGCGCTTTTTTCCACATTGGCACTTTTTCTTGATAAAGCCTTTTATATGGTTTTTAATGCTGAACTTAGGTTTATATTACTTTTTCTAGTTGATGTTATGTCTTAGAATTCGAGCATATTTCATTTATATTTGGTAGCAACTCAGGAAAATAAAAAATTGAGATTTTCATAATTTTTCACCTTAGTCAAATTAGCGCTTTTTTCCATATTAGCACTTTTTCTTGATAAAGCCTTTTATATGGTTTTTAATGCTGAACTTGGGCTTATATTACTTTTTCTAGTTGATTTTATGTCTTAGAATTCGAGCATATTTCATTTATATTTGCTTGCAACTCAGGAAAATAAAAAATTGAGATTTAGTCAAATTAGCGCTTTTTTCCATATTAGCACTTTTTCTTCATAAAGCCTTTTATATGGTTTTTAATGCTGAACTTAGGTTTATATAACTTTTTCTAGTTGATTTTATGTCTTAGAATTCGAGCATATTTCTTTTATATTTGCTAGCAACTCAGGAAAATAAAAAATTGAGATTTTCATAATTTTTGACCTTAGTCAAATTAGCGCTTTTTTCCATATTAGCAATTTTTCTTGATAAAGCCTTTTATATGGTTTTCAATGCAGAACTTGGGCTTATATTACTTTTTCTAGTTGATTTTATGTCTTAGAATTCGAGCATATTTCATTTATATTTGCTTGCAACTCAGGAAAATAAAAACTTGAGATTTAGTCAAATTATCGCTTTTTTCCATATTAGCACTTTTTCTTCACAAAGCTTTTTATATGGTTTTTAATGCTGAACTTAGGTTTATATTACTTTTTCTAGTTGATTTTATGTCTTAGAATTCGAGCATATTTCATTTATATTTGGTAGCAACTCAGGAAAATAAAAAATTGAGATTTAGTCAAATTAGCGCTTTTTTCCACATTGGCGCTTTTTCTTGATAAAGCCTTTTATATGGTTTTTAATGCTGAACTTGGGTTTATATTACTATTTCTAGTTGATTTTATGTCGTAGAATTCGAGCATATTTCATTTATATTTGCTAGCAACTCAGGAAAATAAAAATTTGACATTTAGTCAAATTGGCGCTTTTTTCCATATTAGCACTTTTTCTTCATAAAGCCTTTTATATGGTTTTTAATGCTGAACTTGTGTTTATATTACTTTACTATTATATTACTATTTCTAGTTGATTTTATGTCTTAGAATTCGAGCATATTTCATTTATATTTGGTAGCAACTCAGGAAAATAAAAAATTGAGATTTAGTCAAATTAGCGCTTTTTTCCATATTAGCACTTTTTCTTCATAAAGCCTTTTATATGGTTTTTAATGCTGAACTTAGGTTGATATTACTTTTTCTAGTCGATTTTATGTTTTAGAATTCGAGCATATTTCATTTATATTTGCTAGCAACTCAGGAAAATAAAAATTGAGATTTTCATAATTTTTGAACTTAGTCAATTTAGCGCTTTTTTCCATATTGGCACTTTTTCTTGATAAAGCCTTTTATATGGTTTTTAATGCTAAACTTGGGTTTATATTACTTTTTTTAGTTGATTTTATGTCTTAGAATTCGAGCATATTTCATTTATATTTGCTAGCAACTCAGGAAAATAAAAATATGAGATTTTCATAATTTTTGACCTTAGTCAAATTAGCGCTTTTTTCCATATTAGCACTTTTTGCTTATGAAGCCTTTTATATGGTTTTTAATGCTGAACTTGGGTTTATATTACTTTTTTTAGTTGATTTTATGTCTTAGAATTCGAGTATATTTCATTTATATTTGGTAGCAACTCAGCAAAATAAAAAATTGAGATTTTCATAATTTTTGACCTTAGTCAAATTAGTGCTTTTTTCCATATTAGCACTTTTTCTTGATAAAGACTTTTATATGGTTTTTAATGCTGAACTTGGGTTTATATTACTTTTTCTAGTTGACTTTATGTCGTAGAATTCGAGCATATTTCATTTATATTTGCTAGCAACTCAGGAAAATAAAAATTTGAGATTTAGTCAAATTGGCGCTTTTTTCCATATTAGCACTTTTTCTTGATAAAGCCTTTTATATGGTTTTTAATGCTGAACTTGGGTTTATATTACTTTTTTTAGTTGATTTTATGTTTTAGAATTCGAGCATATTTCATTTATATTTGCTAGCAACTCAGGAAAATAAAAAATTGAGATTTAGTCAAATTAGCGCTTTTTTCCATATTAGCACTTTTTCTTGACAAAGCCTTTTATATGGTTTTTAAGGCTGAACTTGGGTTTATATTACTTTTTCTAGTTGATTTTATGTCTTAGAATTCGAGCATATTTCATTTATATTTAGTAGCAACTCAACAAAATAAAAAATTGAGATTTTCATAATTTTTGACCTTAGTTAAATTAGCGCTTTTTTCCATATTAGCAATTTTTCTTGATAAAGCCTTTTATATGGTTTTTAATGCTGAACTTGGGTTTATATTACTTTTTTTAGTTGATTTTATGTCTTAGAATTCGAGCATATTTCATTTATATTTGGTAGCAACTCAGGAAAATAAAAAATTGAGATTTAGTCAAATTAGCGCTTTTTTCCATATTAGCACTTTTTGTTTATGAAGCCTTCTATATGGTTTTTAATGCTGAACTATGGTTTATATTACTATTTCTAGTCGATTTTATGTTTTAGAATTCGAGCATATTTCATTTATATTTGCTAGCAACTCAGGAAAATAAAAAATTGAGATTTTCATAATTTTTGACCTTAATCAAATTAGCGCTTTTTTCCATATTGGCACTTTTTGTTTATGAAGCCTTTTATATGGTTTTTAATGCTGAACTATGGTTTATATTACTTTTTCTAGTTGATTTTATGTCTTAGAATTCGAGCATATTTCATTTATATTGGGTAGCAACTCAGCAAAATAAAAAATTGAGATTTTCATAATTTTTGACCTTAGTCAAATTAGCGCTTTTTTCCATATTAGCACTTTTTCTTGTAAAGCCTTTTATATGGTTTTTAATGCTGAACTTGGGTTTATATTACTTTTTCTACTTGATTTTATGTCTTAGAATTCGAGCATATTTCATTTATATTTGTTAGAACTCAGGAAAATAAAAAATTGAGATTTAGTCAAATTGGCGCTTTTTTCCATATTAGCACTTTTTCTTGATAAAGCCTTTTATATGGTTTTTAATGCTGAACTATGGTTTATATTACTTTTTCCAGTCGATTTTATGTCTTAGAATTCGAGCATATTTCATTTATATTTGCTATCAACTCAGGACAATAAAAATATGAGATTTTCATAATTTTTGACCTTAGTCAAATTAGCGCTTTTTTCCATATTAGCACTTTTTGTTTATGAAGCCTTTTATATGGTTTTTAATGCTGAACTATGGTTTATATTACTTTTTCTAGTCGATTTTATGTCTTAGAATTCGAGCATATTTCATTTATATTTGGTAGCAAATCAGCAAAATAAAAAATTGAGATTTTCATAATTTTTGACCTTAGTCAAATTAGCGCTTTTTTCCATATTAGCACATTTTCTTCATAAAGCCTTTTATATGGTTTTTAATGCTGAACTTAGGTTTATATTACTATTTCTACTTGATTTTATGTCTTAGAATTCGAGCATATTTCATTTATATTGGGTAGCAACTCAGGGAAATAAAAATTGAGATTTTCATAATTTTTGACCTGTCAAATTAGCGCTTTTTTCCATATTAGCACTTTTTCTTGACAAAGCCTTTTATATGGTTTTTAATGCTGAACTTAGGTTTATATTACTATTTCTACTTGATTTTATGTCTTAGAATTCGAGCATATTTCATTTATATTGGGTAGCAACTCAGGGAAATAAAAAATTGAGATTTTCATAATTTTGGACCTGTCAAATTAGCGCTTTTTTCCATATTAGCACTTTTTGTTTATGAAGCCTTTTATATGGTTTTTAATGCTGAACTTGGGTTTATATTACTATTTCTACTTGATTTTATGTCTTAGAATTCGAGCATATTTCATTTATATTTGGTAGCAACTCAACAAAATAAAAAATTGAGATTTTCATAATTTTTGACTTTAGTCAAATTAGCGCTTTTTTCCATATTAGCACTTTTTCTTCATAAAGCCTTTTATATGGTTTTTAATGCTGAACTTAGGTTGATATTACTTTTTCTAGTCGATTTTATGTTTTAGAATTCGAGCATATTTCATTTATATTTGCTAGCAACTCAGGAAAATAAAAATTGAGATTTTCATAATTTTTGAACTTAGTCAATTTAGCGCTCTTTTCCATATTGGCACTTTTTCTTGATAAAGCCTTTTATATGGTTTTTAATGCTAAACTTGGGTTTATATTACTTTTTTTAGTTGATTTTATGTCTTAGAATTCGAGCATATTTCATTTATATTTGCTAGCAACTCAGGAAAATAAAAATATGAGATTTTCATAATTTTTGACCTTAGTCAAATTAGCGCTTTTTTCCATATTAGCACTTTTTGCTTATGTAGCCTTTTATATGGTTTTTAATGCTGAACTTGGGTTTATATTACTTTTTTTAGTTGATTTTATGTCTTAGAATTCGAGTATATTTCATTTATATTTGGTAGCAACTCAGCAAAATAAAAAATTGAGATTTTCATAATTTTTGACCTTAGTCAAATTAGTGCTTTTTTCCATATTAGCACTTTTTCTTGATAAAGACTTTTATATGGTTTTTAATGCTGAACTTGGGTTTATATTACTTTTTCTAGTTGACTTTATGTCGTAGAATTCGAGCATATTTCATTTATATTTGCTAGCAACTCAGGAAAATAAAAATTTGAGATTTAGTCAAATTGGCGCTTTTTTCCATATTAGCACTTTTTCTTGATAAAGCCTTTTATATGGTTTTTAATGCTGAACTTGGGTTTATATTACTTTTTTTAGTTGATTTTATGTCTTAGAATTCGAGCATATTTCATTTATATTTGCTAGCAACTCAGGAAAATAAAAAATTGAGATTTAGTCAAATTAGCGCTTTTTTCCATATTAGCACTTTTTCTTGACAAAGCCTTTTATATGGTTTTTAAGGCTGAACTTGGGTTTATATTACTTTTTCTAGTTGATTTTATGTCTTAGAATTCGAGCATATTTCATTTATATTTAGTAGCAACTCAACAAAATAAAAAATTGAGATTTTCATAATTTTTGACCTTAGTTAAATTAGCGCTTTTTTCCATATTAGCAATTTTTCTTGATAAAGCCTTTTATATGGTTTTTAATGCTGAACTTGGGTTTATATTACTTTTTTTAGTTGATTTTATGTCTTAGAATTCGAGCATATTTCATTTATATTTGGTAGCAACTCAGGAAAATAAAAAATTGAGATTTAGTCAAATTAGCGCTTTTTTCCATATTAGCACTTTTTGTTTATGAAGCCTTCTATATGGTTTTTAATGCTGAGCTATGGTTTATATTACTATTTCTAGTCGATTTTATGTTTTAGAATTCGAGCATATTTCATTTATATTTGCTAGCAACTCAGGAAAATAAAAAATTGAGATTTTCATAATTTTTGACCTTAATCAAATTAGCGCTTTTTTCCATATTGGCACTTTTTGTTTATGAAGCCTTTTATATGGTTTTTAATGCTGAACTATGGTTTATATTACTTTTTCTAGTTGATTTTATGTCTTAGAATTCGAGCATATTTCATTTATATTGGGTAGCAACTCAGCAAAATAAAAAATTGAGATTTTCATAATTTTTGACCTTAGTCAAATTAGCGCTTTTTTCCATATTAGCACTTTTTCTTGTAAAGCCTTTTATATGGTTTTTAATGCTGAACTTGGGTTTATATTACTTTTTCTACTTGATTTTATGTCTTAGAATTCGAGCATATTTCATTTATATTTGTTAGAACTCAGGAAAATAAAAAATTGAGATTTAGTCAAATTGGCGCTTTTTTCCATATTAGCACTTTTTCTTGATAAAGCCTTTTATATGGTTTTTAATGCTGAACTATGGTTTATATTACTTTTTCCAGTCGATTTTATGTCTTAGAATTCGAGCATATTTCATTTATATTTGCTAGCAACTCATGACAATAAAAATATGAGATTTTCATAATTTTTGACCTTAGTCAAATTAGCGCTTTTTTCCATATTAGCACTTTTTGTTTATGAAGCCTTTTATATGGTTTTTAATGCTGAACTATGGTTTATATTACTTTTTCTAGTCGATTTTATGTCTTAGAATTCGAGCATATTTCATTTATATTTGGTAGCAAATCAGCAAAATAAAAAATTGAGATTTTCATAATTTTTGACCTTAGTCAAATTAGCGCTTTTTTCCATATTAGCACATTTTCTTCATAAAGCCTTTTATATGGTTTTTAATGCTGAACTTAGGTTTATATTACTATTTCTACTTGATTTTATGTCTTAGAATTCGAGCATATTTCATTTATATTGGGTAGCAACTCAGGGAAATAAAAAATTGAGATTTTCATAATTTTTGACCTGTCAAATTAGCGCTTTTTTCCATATTAGCACTTTTTCTTGACAAAGCCTTTTATATGGTTTTTAATGCTGAACTTAGGTTTATATTACTTTTTTTAGTTGATTTTATGTCTTAGAATTCGAGTATATTTCATTTATATTTGGTAGCAACTCAGCAAAATAAAAAATTGAGATTTTCATAATTTTTGACCTTAGTCAAATTAGTGCTTTTTTCCATATTAGCACTTTTTCTTGATAAAGACTTTTATATGGTTTTTAATGCTGAACTTGGGTTTATATTACTTTTTCTAGTTGACTTTATGTCGTAGAATTCGGGCATATTTCATTTATATTTGGTAGCAACTCAGGAAAATAAAAAAATGAGATTTAGTCAAATTAGCGCTTTTTTCCATATTGGCACTTTTTGTTTATGAAGCCTTTTATATGGTTTTTAATGCTGAACTTGGGTTTATATTACTTTTTCTAGTTGATTTTATGTCTTAGAATTCGAGCATATTTCATTTATATTTGGTAGCAAATCAGCAAAATAAAAAATTGAGATTTTCATAATTTTTGACCTTAGTCAAATTAGCGCTTTTTTCCATATTAGCACTTTTTCTTGATAAAACCTTTTATATGGTTTTTAATGCTAAACTTGGGTTTATATTACTTTTTTTAGTTGATTTTATGTCTTAGAATTCGAGCATATTTCATTTATATTTGCTAGCAACTCAGGAAAATAAAAATATGAGATTTTCATAATTTTTGACCTTAGTCAAATTAGCGCTTTTTTCCATATTAGCACTTCTTGCTTATGAAGCCTTTTATATGGTTTTTAATGCTGAACTTGGGTTTATATTACTTTTTTTAGTTGATTTTATGTCTTAGAATTCGAGTATATTTCATTTATATTTGGTAGCAACTCAGCAAAATAAAAAATTGAGATTTTCATAATTTTTGACCTTAGTCAAATTAGTGCTTTTTTCCATATTAGCACTTTTTCTTGATAAAGACTTTTATATGGTTTTTAATGCTGAACTTGGGTTTATATTACTTTTTCTAGTTGACTTTATGTCGTAGAATTCGAGCATATTTCATTTATATTTGCTAGCAACTCAGGAAAATAAAAAATTGAGATTTAGTCAAATTAGCGCTTTTTTCCATATTAGCACTTTTTCTTGACAAAGCCTTTTATATGGTTTTTAAGGCTGAACTTGGGTTTATATTACTCTTTCTAGTTGATTTTATGTCTTAGAATTCGAGCATATTTCATTTATATTTAGTAGCAACTCAACAAAATAAAAAATTGAGATTTTCATAATTTTTGACCTTAGTTAAATTAGCGCTTTTTTCCATATTAGCAATTTTTCTTGATAAAGCCTTTTATATGGTTTTTAATGCTGAACTTGGGTTTATATTACTTTTTTTAGTTGATTTTATGTCTTAGAATTCGAGCATATTTCATTTATATTTGGTAGCAACTCAGGAAAATAAAAAATTGAGATTTAGTCAAATTAGCGCTTTTTTCCATATTAGCACTTTTTGTTTATGAAGCCTTCTATATGGTTTTTAATGCTGAACTATGGTTTATATTACTATTTCTAGTCGATTTTATGTTTTAGAATTCGAGCATATTTCATTTATATTTGCTAGCAACTCAGGAAAATAAAAAATTGAGATTTTCATAATTTTTGACCTTAATCAAATTAGCGCTTTTTTCCATATTGGCACTTTTTGTTTATGAAGCCTTTTATATGGTTTTTAATGCTGAACTATGGTTTATATTACTTTTTCTAGTTGATTTTATGTCTTAGAATTCGAGCATATTTCATTTATATTGGGTAGCAACTCAGGGAAATAAAAAATTGAGATTTTCATAATTTTTGACCTTAGTCAAATTAGCGCTTTTTTCCATATTAGCACTTTTTCTTGATAAAGCCTTTTATATGGTTTTTAATGGCGAACTTGGGCTTATATTACTTTTTCTAGTTGATTTTATGTCTTAGAATTCGAGCATATTTCATTTATATTTGCTTGCAACTCAGGAAAATAAAAAATTGAGATTTAGTCAAATTAGCGCTTTTTTCCATATTAGCACTTTTTGTTTATGAAGCCTTTTATATGGTGTTTAATGCTGAACTATGGTTTATATTACTTTTTCTAGTCGATTTTATGTTTTAGAATTCGAGCATATTTCATTTATATTTGGTAGCAACTCAGCAAAATAAAAAATTGAGATTTTCATAATTTTTGACCTTAGTCAAATTAGCGCTTTTTTTCCATATTAGCACTTTTTCTTGATAAAGCCTTTTATATGGTTTTTAATGCTGAACTTGGGTTTATATTACTTTTTTTAGTTGATTTTATGTCTTAGAATTCGAACATATTTCATTTATATTTGGTAGCAACTCAGGAAAATAAAAAATTGAGATTTAGTCAAATTAGCGCTTTTTTCCATATTAGCACTTTTTGTTTATGAAGACTTTTATATGGTTTTTAATGCTGAACTATGGTTTATATTACTTTTTCTAGTCGATTTTATGTTTTACAATTCGAGCATATTTCATTTATATTTGCTAGCAACTCAGGAAAATAAAAAATTGAGATTTTCATAATTTTTGACCTTAATCAAATTAGCGCTTTTTTCCATATTGGCACTTTTTCTTGATAAAGCCTTTTATATTGTTTTTAATGCTGAACTTGGGTTTATATTACTTTTTCTAGTTGATTTTATGTCTTAGAATTCGAGCATATTTCATTTATATTTGGTAGCAACTCAGCAAAATAAAAAATTGAGATTTTCATAATTTTTGACCTTAGTCAAATTAGCGCTTTTTTCCATATTAGCACTTTTTCTTCATAAAGCCTTTTATATGGTTTTTAATGCTGAACTTAGGTTTATATTACTTTTTCTACTTGATTTTATGTCTTAGAATTCGAGCATATTTCATTTATATATGTTAGCAACTCAGGAAAATAAAAAATTGAGATTTAGTCAATTTGGCGCTTTTTTCCATATTAGCACTTTTTCTTGATAAAGCCTTTTATATGGTTTCTAATGCTGAACTTGGGTTTATATTACTTTTTTTAGTTGATTTTATGTCTTAGAATTCGAGTATATTTCATTTATATTTGGTAGCAACTCAGCAAAATAAAAATTTATATTTGCTAGCAACTCAGGAAAATAAAAAATTGAGATTTTCATAATTTTTGACCTTAATCAAATTAGCGCTTTTTTCCATATTGGCACTTTTTCTTGATAAAGCCTTTTATATTGTTTTTAATGCTGAACTTGGGTTTATATTACTTTTTCTAGTTGATTTTATGTCTTAGAATTCGAGCATATTTCATTTATATTTGGTAGCAACTCAGCAAAATAAAAAATTGAGATTTTCATAATTTTTGACCTTAGTCAAATTAGCGCTTTTTTCCATATTAGCACTTTTTCTTCATAAAGCCTTTTATATGGTTTTTAATGCTGAACTTAGGTTTATATTACTTTTTCTACTTGATTTTATGTCTTAGAATTCGAGCATATTTCATTTATATTTGGTAGCAACTCAGCAAAATAAAAAATTGAGATTTTCATAATTTTTGACCTTAGTCAAATTAGCGCTTTTTTCCATATTAGCACTTTTTCTTGTAAGGCCTTTTATATGGTTTTAATGCTGAACTTGGGTTTATATTACTTTTTTTAGTTGATTTTATGTCTTAGAATTCGAGCATATTTCATTTATATTTGTTAGCAACTCAGGAAAATAAAAAATTGAGATTTAGTCAAATTGGCGCTTTTTTCCATATTAGCACTTTTTCTTGATAAAGCCTTTTATATGGTTTCTAATGCTGAACTTGGGTTTATATTACTTTTTTTAGTTGATTTTATGTCTTAGAATTCGAGTATATTTCATTTATATTTGGTAGCAACTCAGCAAAATAAAAAATTGAGATTTTCATAATTTTTGACCTTAGTCAAATTAGCGCTTTTTTCCATATTAGCACTTTTTCTTGATAAAGCCTTTTATATGGTTTTTAATGCTGAACTTGGGTTTATATTACTTTTTTTAGTTGATTTTATGTCTTAGAATTCGAGCATATTTCATTTATATTTAGTAGCAACTCAGGAAATTAAAAAATTGAGATTTAGTCAAATTAGCGCTTTTTTCCATATTAGCACTTTTTCTTGATAAAGCCTTTTATATGGTTTTTAATGCTGAACTTGGGCTTATATTACTTTTTCTAGTTGATTTTATGGCTTAGAATTCGAGCATATTTCATTTATATTTGCTAGCAACTCAGGAAAGTAAAAAACTGAGATTTTCATAATTTTTGACCTTAATCAAATTAGCGCTTTTTTCCATATTGGTACTTTTTCTTGATAAAGAATTTTATATGGTTTTTAATGCTGAACTTGGGTTTATATTACTTTTTCTAGTTGACTTTATGTCGTAGAATTCGAGCATATTTCATTTATATTTGCTAGCAACTCAGGAAAATAAAAAATTGAAATTTAGTCAAATTAGCGCTTTTTTCCATATTAGCACTTTTTGTTTATGAAGCCTTTTATATGGTTTTTAATGCTGAACTATGGTTTATATTACTTTTTCTAGTCGATTTTATGTTTTAGAATTCGAGCATATTTCATTTATATTTGCTAGCAACTCAGGAAAATAAAAAATTGAAATTTTCATAATTTTTGACCTTAATCAAATTAGCGCTTTTTTCCATATTGGCACTTTTTCTTGATAAAGCCTTTTATATTGTTTTTAATGCTGAACTTAGGTTTATATTACTTTTTCTACTTGATTTTATGTCTTAGAATTCGAGCATATTTCATTTATATTTGTTAGCAACTCAGGAAAATAAAAAATTGTGATTTAGTCAAATTGGCGCTTTTTTCCATATTAGCACTTTTTCTTGATAAAGAATTTTATATGGTTTTTAATGCTGAACTTGGGTTTATATTACTTTTTCTAGTTGACTTTATGTCGTAGAATTCGAGCATATTTCATTTATATTTGCTAGCAACCCAGGAAAATAAAAATTTGAGATTTAGTCAAATTGGCGCTTTTTTCCATATTAGCACTTTTTCTTGATAAAGCCTTTTATATTGTTTTTAATGCTGAACTTGGGTTTATATTACTTTTTTTAGTTGATTTTATGTCTTAGAATTCGAGCATATTTCATTTATATTTGGTAGCAACTCAGGAAAATAAAAAATTGAGATTTAGTCAAATTAGCGTTTTTTCCATATTAGCACTTTTTCTTGATAAAGCCTTTTATATGGTTTTTAATGCTGAACTTGGGCTTATATTACTTTTTCTAGTTGATTTTATGGCTTAGAATTCGAGCATATTTCATTTATATTTGCTAGCAACTCAGGAAAGTAAAAAACTGAGATTTTCATAATTTTTGACCTTAATCAAATTAGCGCTTTTTTCCATATTGGTACTTTTTCTTGATAAAGAATTTTATATGGTTTTTAATGCTGAACTTGGGTTTATATTACTTTTTCTAGTTGACTTTATGTCGTAGAATTCGAGCATATTTCATTTATATTTGCTAGCAACTCAGGAAAATAAAAATTTGAGATTTAGTCAAATTGGCGCCTTTTTCCATATTAGCACTTTTTCTTGATAAAGCCTTTTATATTGTTTTTAATGCTGAACTTGGGTTTATATTACTTTTTTTAGTTGATTTTATGTCTTAGAATTCGAGCATATTTCATTTATATTTGGTAGCAACTCAGGAAAATAAAAAATTGAGATTTAGTCAAATTAGCGTTTTTTCCATATTAGCACTTTTTCTTGATAAAGCCTTTTATATGGTTTTTAATGCTGAACTTGGGCTTATATTACTTTTTCTAGTTGATTTTATGGCTTAGAATTCGAGCATATTTCATTTATATTTGCTAGCAACTCAGGAAAATAAAAAACTGAGATTTTCATAATTTTTGACCTTAATCAAATTAGCGCTTTTTTCCATATTGGTACTTTTTCTTGACAAAGCCTTTTTATGGTTTTTAATGCTGGACTTGTGTTTATATTACTTTTTTTAGTTGATTTTATGTCTTAGAATTCGAGCATATTTCATTTATATTTGCTAGCAACTCAGGAAAATAAAAAATTGAGATTTTCATAATTTTTGACCTTAATCAAATTAGCGCTTTTTTCCATATTACCACTTTTTCTTGATAAAGACTTTTATATGGTTTTTAATGCTGAACTTGGGTTTATATTACTATTTCTAGTTGATTTTATGTCGTAGAATTCGAGCATATTTCATTTATATTTGCTAGCAACTCAGGAAAATAAAAATTTGAGATTTTGTCAAATTGTCGCTTTTTTCCATATTAGCACTTTTTCTTCACAAAGCCTTTTATATGGTTTTTAATGCTGAACTTAGCTTTATATTACTTTTTCTAGTTGATTTTATGTCTTAGAATTCGAGCATATTTCATTTATATTTGGTAGCAACTCAGGAAAATAAAAAATTGAGATTTTCATAATTTTTAACCTTAATCAAATTAGCGCTTTTTTCCATATTGACACTTTTTCTTGATAAAGCCTTTTATATGGTTTTTAATGCTGGACTTGGGCTTATATTACTTTTTGTAGTTGATTTTATGTCGTAGAATTCGAACATATTTCATTTATATTTGCTAGCAACTCAGGAAAATAAAAAATTGAGATTTAGTCAAATTGGCGCTTTTTTCCATATTAGCACTTTATCTTGATAAAGCCTTTTATATGGTTTTTAATGCTGAACTTGGGTTTATATTACTTTTTTTAGTTGATTTTATGTCTTAGAATTCGAGTATATTTCATTTATATTTGGTAGCAACTCAGCAAAATAAAAAATTGAGATTTTCATAATTTTTGACCTTAGTCAAATTAGCGCTTTTTTCCATATTAGCACTTTTTCTTGATAAAGCCTTTTATATGGTTTTTAATGCTGAACTGTGGTTTATATTACTTTTTCTAGTTGATTTTATGTCTTAGAATTCGAGCATATTTCATTTATATTTGGTAGCAACTCAGGAAAATAAAAAATTGAGATTTTCATAATTTTTGACCTTAGTCAAATTAGCGCTTTTTTCCATATTAGCACTTTTTCTTGATAAAGCCTTTTATATGGTTTTTAATGCTAAACTTGGGTTTATTTTACTTTTTCTAGTTGATTTTATGTCTTAGAATTCGAGCATATTTCATTTATATTTGCTAGCAACTCAGCAAAATAAAAAATTGAGATTTTCATAATTTTTGACCTTAGTCAAATTAGCGCTTTTTCCATATTAGCACTTTTTGTAGATAAAGCCTTTTATATGGTTTTTAATGCTGAACTTGGGTTTATATTACTTTTTCTAGTTGATTTTATGTTTTAGAATTCGAGCATATTTCATTTATATTTGGTAGCAACTCAGGAAAATAAAAAATTGAGATTTTCATAATTTTTGACCTTAATCAAATTTGCGCTTTTTTCCATATTGGCACTTTTTCTTGATAAAGCCTTTTTGGTAGCAACTCAGGAAAATAAAAAATTGGGATTTAGTCAAATTAGCGCTTTTTTCCACGTTGGCACTTTTTCTTGATAAAGCCTTTTATATGGTTTTTAATGTTGAACTTAGGTTTATATTACTTTTTCTAGTTGATTTTATGTCTTAGAATTCGAGCATATTTCATTTATATTTGGTAGCAACTCAGGAAAATAAAAAATTTAGATTTAGTCAAATTAGCGCTTTTTTCCACATTGGCACTTTTTCTTGATAAAGCCTTTTATATGGTTTTTAATGTTGAACTTAGGTTTATATTACTATTTCCAGTTGATTTTATGTCTTAGAATTCGAGCATATTTCATTTATATTTGGTAGCAACTCAGGAAAATAAAAAATTGAGATTTTCATAATTTTTCACCTTAGTCAAATTAGCGCTTTTTTCCATATTAGCACTTTTTCTTGATAAAGCCTTTTATATGGTTTTTAATGCTGAACTTGGGCTTATATTACTTTTTCTAGTTGATTTTATGTCTTAGAATTCGAGCATATTTCAATTATATTTGCTTGCAACTCAGGAAAATAAAAAATTGAGATTTAGTCAAATTAGCGCTTTTTTCCATATTAGCACTTTTTCTTCACAAAGCTTTTTATATGGTTTTTAATGCTGAACTTAGGTTTATATTACTTTTTCTAGTTGATTTTATGTCTTAGAATTCGAGCATATTTCATTTATATTTGGTAGCAACTCAGGAAAATAAAAATTGAGATTTTCATAATTTTTGACCTTAATCAAATTAGCGCTTTTTTCCATATTGGCACTTTTTCTTGATAAAGCCTTTTTGGTAGCAACTCAGGAAAATAAAAAATTGAGATTTAGTCAAATTAGCGCTTTTTTCCACGTTGGCACTTTTTCTTGATAAAGCCTTTTATATGGTTTTTAATGTTGAACTTAGGTTTATATTACTTTTTCTAGTTGATTTTATGTCTTAGAATTCGAGCATATTTCATTTATATTTGGTAGCAACTCAGGAAAATAAAAAATTGAGATTTTCATAATTTTTCACCTTAGTCAAATTAGCGCTTTTTTCCATATTAGCACTTTTTCTTGATAAAGCCTTTTATATGGTTTTTAATGCTGAACTTGGGCTTATATTACTTTTTCTAGTTGATTTTATGTCTTAGAATTCGAGCATATTTCATTTATATTTGCTTGCAACTCAGGAAAATAAAAAATTGAGATTTAGTCAAATTAGCGCTTTTTTCCATATTAGCACTTTTTCTTCACAAAGCTTTTTATATGGTTTTTAATGCTGAACTTAGGTTTATATTACTTTTTCTAGTTGATTTTATGTCTTAGAATTCGAGCATATTTCATTTATATTTGGTAGCAACTCAGGAAAATAAAAAATTGAGATTTTCATAATTTTTGACCTTAATCAAATTAGCGCTTTTTTCCATATTGGCACTTTTTCTTGATAAAGCCTTTTTATGGTTTTTAATGCTGGACTTGGGTTTATATTACTTTTTTTAGTTGATTTTATGTCTTAGAATTCGAGTATATTTCATTTATATTTGGTAGCAACTCAGCAAAATAAAAAATTGAGATTTTCATAATTTTTGACCTTAGTCAAATTAGCGCTTTTTTCCATATTAGCACTTTTTCTTGATAAAGCCTTTTATATGGTTTTTAATGCTGAACTGTGGTTTATATTACTTTTTCTAGTTGATTTTATGTCTTAGAATTCGAGCATATTTCATTTATATTTGGTAGCAACTCAGGAAAATAAAAAATTGAGATTTTCATAATTTTTGACCTTAGTCAAATTAGCGCTTTTTTCCATATTAGCACTTTTTCTTGATAAAGCCTTTTATATGGTTTTTAATGCTAAACTTGGGTTTATTTTACTTTTTCTAGTTGATTTTATGTCTTAGAATTCGAGCATATTTCATTTATATTTGCTAGCAACTCAGCAAAATAAAAAATTGAGATTTTCATAATTTTTGACCTTAGTCAAATTAGCGCTTTTTCCATATTAGCACTTTTTCTAGATAAAGCCTTTTATATGGTTTTTAATGCTGAACTTGGGTTTATATTACTTTTTCTAGTTGATAATATGTCTTAGAATTCGAGCATATTTCATTTATATTTGCTAGCAACTCAGGAAAATAAAAAATTGAGATTTTCATAATTTTTGACCTTAGTCAAATTAGCGCTTTTTTCCATATTAGCACTTTTTGCTTATGAAGCCATTTATATGGTTTTTAATGCTGAACTATGGTTTATATTACTTTTTCTAGTCGATTTTATGTTTTAGAATTCGAGCATATTTCATTTATATTTGGTAGCAACTCAGGAAAATAAAAAATTGAGATTTTCATAATTTTTCACCTTAGTCAAATTAGCGCTTTTTTCCATATTAGCACTTTTTCATGATAAAGCCTTTTATATGGTTTTTAATGCTGAACTTGGGCTTATATTACTTTTTCTAGTTGATTTTATGTCTTAGAATTCGAGCATATTTCATTTATATTTGCTTGCAACTCAGGAAAATAAAAAATTGAGATTTAGTCAAATTAGCGCTTTTTTCCATATTAGCACTTTTTCTTCATAAAGTCTTTTATATGGTTTTTAATGCTGAACTTAGGTTTATATAACTTTTTCTAGTTGATTTTATGTCTTAGAATTCGAGCATATTTCTTTTATATTTGCTAGCAACTCAGGAAAATAAAAAATTGAGATTTTCATAATTTTTGACCTTAGTCAAATTAGCGCTTTTTTCCATATTAGCAGTTTTTCTTGATAAAGCCTTTTATATGGTTTTCAATGCAGAACTTGGGCTTATATTACTTTTTCTAGTTGATTTTATGTCTTAGAATTCGAGCATATTTCATTTATATTTGCTTGCAACTCAGGAAAATAAAAACTTGAGATTTAGTCAAATTAGCGCTTTTTTCCATATTAGCACTTTTTCTTCACAAAGCTTTTTATATGGTTTTTAATGCTGAACTTAGGTTTATATTACTTTTTCTAGTTGATTTTATGTCTTAGAATTCGAGCATATTTCATTTATATTTGGTAGCAACTCAGGAAAATAAAAAATTGAGATTTAGTCAAATTAGCGCTTTTTTCCACATTAGCACTTTTTCTTCATAAAGCCTTTTATATGGTTTTTAATGCTGAACTTGTGTTTATATTACTTTTTTTAGTTGATTTTATGTCTTAGAATTCGAGCATATTTCATTTATATTTGGTAGCAACTCAGGAAAATAAAAAATTGAGATTTAGTCAAATTAGCGCTTTTTTCCATATTAGCACTTTTTCTTCATAAAGCCTTTTATATGGTTTTTAATGCTGAACTTAGGTTGATATTACTTTTTCTAGTTGATTTTATGTTTTAGAATTCGAGCATATTTCATTTATATTTGCTAGCAACTCAGCAAAATAAAAATTGAGATTTTCATAATTTTTGAACTTAGTCAATTTAGCGCTTTTTTCCATATTGGCACTTTTTCTTGATAAAGCCTTTTATATTGTTTTTAATGCTGAACTTGGGTTTATATTACTTATTCTAGTTGATTTTATGTCTTAGAATTCGAGCATATTTCATTTATATTTGGTAGCAACTCAGCAAAATAAAAAATTGAGATTTTCATAATTTTTGACCTTAGTCAAATTAGCGCTTTTTTCCATATTAGCACTTTTCCTTGTAAAGCCTTTTATATGGTTTTTAATGCTGAACTTGGGTTTATATTACTTTTTTTAGTTGATTTTATGTCTTAGAATTCGAGCATATTTCATTTATATTTGTTAGCAACTCAGGAAAATAAAAAATTGAGATTTAGGCAAATTGGCGCTTTTTTCCATATTAGCCCTTTTTCTTGATAAAGCCTTTTATATGGTTTCTAATACTGAACTTGGGTTTATATTACTTTTTCTAGTTGACTTTATGTCGTAGAATTCGAGCATATTTCATTTATATTTGCTAGCAACTCAGGAAAATAAAAAATTGAGATTTTCATAATTTTTGACCTTAGTCAAATTAGCGCTTTTTTCCATATTAGCACTTTTTCTTGATAAAGACTTTTATATGGTTTTTAATGCTGAACTTGGGTTTATATTACTTTTTTTAGTTGATTTTATGTCTTAGAATTCGAGCATATTTCATTTATATTTGTTAGCAACTCAGGAAAATAAAAAATTGAGATTTAGTCAAATTGGCGCTTTTTTCCATATTAGCCCTTTTTCTTGATAAAGCCTTTTTTATGGTTTCTAATACTGAACTTGGGTTTATATTACTTTTTTTAGTTGATTTTATGTCTTAGAATTCGAGCATATTTCATTTATATTTGGTAGCAACTCAGGAAAATAAAAAATTGATATTTAGTCAAATTAGCGCTTTTTTCCATATTAGCACTTTATCTTGATAAAGCCTTTTATATGGTTTTTAATGCTGAACTTGGGTTTACATTACTTTTTCTAGTTGACTTTATGTCGTAGAATTCGAGCATATTTCATTTATATTTGCTAGCAACTCAGGAAAATAAAAAATTGAGATTTTCATAATTTTTGACCTTAGTCAAATTAGCGCTTTTTTCCATATTAGCACTTTTTCTTGATAAAGACTTTTATATGGTTTTTAATGCTGAACTTGGGTTTATATTACTTTTTCTAGTTGACTTTATGTCGTAGAATTCGAGCATATTTCATTTATATTTGCTAGCAACTCAGGAAAATAAAAATTTGAGATTTAGTCAAATTGGCGCTTTTTTCCATATTAGCACTTTTTCTTGATAAAGCCTTTTATATGGTTTTTAATGCTGAACTTGGGTTTATATTACTTTTTTTAGTTGATTTTATGTCTTAGAATTCGAGCATATTTCATTTATATTTGGTAGCACCTCAGGAAAATAAAAAATTGAGATTTAGTCAAATTAGCGCTTTTTTCCATATTAGCACTTTTTCTTGATAAAGCCTTTTATATGGTTTTTAATGCTGAACTTGGGTTTATATTACTTTTTCTAGTTGATTTTATGTCTTAGAATTCGAGCATATTTCATTTATATTTGCTAGCAACTCAGGAAAATAAAAAATTGAGATTTTCATAATTTTTGACTTTAATCAAATTAGCGCTTTTTTCCATATTGGCACTTTTTCTTGATAAAGCCTTTTTTTGGTTTTTAATGCTGGACTTGGGTTTATATTACTTTTTTTAGTTGATTTTATGTCTTAGAATTCGAGCATATTTCATTTATATTTGCTAGCAACTCAGGAAAATAAAAAATTCAGATTTTCATAATTTTTGACCTTAATCAAATTAGCGCTTTTTTCCATATTAGCACTTTTTCTTGATAAAGACTTTTATATGGTTTTTAATGCTGAACTTGGGTTTATATTACTATTTCTACTTGATTTTATGTCGTAGAATTCGAGCATATTTCATTTATATTTGCTAGCAACTCAGGAAAATAAAAATTTGAGATTTAGTCAAATTGGCGCTTTTTTCCATATTAGCACTTTTTCTTCATAAAGCCTTTTATATGGTTTTTAATGCTGAACTTAGGTTCATATTACTTTTTCTAGTTGATTTTATGTCTTAGAATTCGAGCATATTTCATTTATATTTGGTAGCAGCTCAGGAAAATAAAAAATTGAGATTTTCATAATTTTTGACCTTAGTCAAATTAGCGCATTTTTCCATATTAGCACTTTTTCTTGATAAAGACTTTTATATGGTTTTTAATGCTGAACTTGGGTTTATATTAATTTTTCTAGTTGATTTTATGTCTTAGAATTCGAGCATATTTCATTTATATATGCTAGCAACTCAGGAAAATAAAAAATTGAGATTTAGTAAAATTAGTGCTTTTTTCCATATTAGCACTTTTTCTTCATAAAGCCTTTTATATGGTTTTTAATGCTGAACTTGGGTTAATATTACTTTTTCTAGTTCATTTTATGTCTTATAATTCGAGCATATTTAATTTATATTTGCTAGCAACTCAGGAAAATAAAAAATTGAGATTTTCATAATTTTTGACCTTAGTCAAATTAGCGCTTTTTTCCATATTAGCACTTTTTCTTGATAAAGCCTTTTATATGGTTTTTAATGCTGAACTTGGGTTTATATTACTTTTTTTAGTTAATTTTATGTCTTAGAATTCGAGCATATTTCATTTATATTTGGTAGCAACTCAGGAAAATAAAAAATTGAGATTTTCATAATTTTTGACCTTAATCAAATTAGCGCTTTTTTCCATATTGGCACTTTTTCTTGATAAAGCCTTTTATATTGTTTTTAATGCTGAGCTTGGGTTTATATTACTTTTTTTAGTTGATTTTATGTCTTAGAATTCGAGCATATTTCATTTATATTTGTTAGCAACTCAGGAAAATAAAAAATTGAGATTTAGTCAAATTGGCGCTTTTTTCCATATTAGCACTTTTTCTTGATAAAGCCTTTTATATGGTTTTTAATGCTGAACTTGGGTTTATATTACTTTTTTTAGTTGATTTTATGTCTTAGATTTCGAGTATATTTCATTTATATTTGGTAGCAACTCAGCAAAATAAAAAATTGAGATTTTCATAATTTTTGACCTTAGTCAAATTAGCGCTTTTTTCCATATTAGCACTTTTTCTTGATAAAGACTTTTATATGGTTTTTAATGCTGAACTTGGGTTTATATTACTTTTTCTAGTTGACTTTATGTCGTAGAATTCGAGCATATTTCATTTATATTTGCTAGCAACTCAGGAAAATAAAAATTTGAGATTTAGTCAAATTGGCGCTTTTTTCCATATTAGCACTTTTTCTTGATAAAGCCTTTTATATGGTTTTTAATGCTGAACTTGGGTTTATATTACTTTTTTTAGTTGATTTTATGTCTTAGAATTCGAGCATATTTCATTTATATTTGGTAGCAACTCAGGAAAATAAAAAATTGAGATTTAGTCAAATTAGCGCTTTTTTCCATATTAGCACTTTTTCTTGATAAAGCCTTTTATATGGTTTTTAATGCTGAACGTGGGTTTATATTACTTTTTCTAGTTGATTTTATGTCTTAGAATTCGAGCATATTTCATTTATATTTGCTAGCAACTCAGGAAAATAAAAAATTGAGATTTTCATAATTTTTGACCTTAATCAAATTAGCGCTTTTTTCCATATTGGCACTTTTTCTTGATAAAGCCTTTTTTTGGTTTTTAATGCTGGACTTGGGTTTATATTACTTTTTTTAGTTGATTTTATGTCTTAGAATTCGAGCATATTTCATTTATATTTGCTAGCAACTCAGGAAAATAAAAAATTGAGATTTTCATAATATTTGACCTTAGTCAAATTAGCGCTTTTTTCCATATTAGCACTTTTTCTTGATAAAGCCTTTTATATGGTTTTTAATGCTGAACTTGGGTTTATATTACTATTTCTAGTTGATTTTATGTCGTAGAATTCGAGCATATTTCATTTATATTTGCTAGCAACTCAGGAAAATAAAAATTTGAGATTTAGTCAAATTGGCGCTTTTTTCCATATTAGCACTTTTTCTTGATAAAGCCTTTTATATGGTTTTTAATGCTGAACTTAGGTTTATATTACTTTTTCTAGTTGATTTTATGCCTTAGAATTCGAGCATATTTCATTTATATTTGGTAGCAACTCAGGAAAATTAAAAATTGAGATTTTCATAATTTTTGACCTTAGTCAAATTAGCGATTTTTTCCATATTAGCACTTTTTCTTGATAAAGCCTTTTATATGGTTTTTAATGCTAAACTTGGGTTTATATTACATTTTCTAGTTGTTATTATGTCTTAGAATTCGAGCATATTTCATTTATATTTGCTAGCAACTCAGGTAAATAAAAATATGAGATTTTCTTAATTTTTGACCTTAGTCAAATTAGCGCTTTTTTCCATATTAGCACTTTTTGTTTATGAAGCCTTTTATATGGTTTTTAATGCTGAACTATGGCTTATATTACTTTTTCTAGTCGATTTTATGTCGTAGAATTCGAGCATATTTCATTTATATTTGGTAGCAACTCAGGAAAATAAAAAATTGAGATTTAGTCAAATTAGCGCTTTTTTCCATATTAGCACTTTTTCTTCATAAGGCCTTTTATATGGTTTTTAATGCTGACCTTAGGTTTATATTACTTTTTCTTGTTGATTTTATGTCTTAGAATTCGATCATATTTCATTTATATTTGGTAGCAACTCAGGAAAATAAAAAATTGTGATTTTCATAATTTTTGACCTTAGTCAAATTAGCGATTTTTTCCATATTAGCACTTTTTCTTGATAAAGCCTTTTATATGGTTTTTAATGCTAAACTTGGGTTTATATTACATTTTCTAGTTGTTATTATGTCTTAGAATTCGAGCATATTTCATTTATATTTGCTAGCAACTCAGGTAAATAAAAATATGAGATTTTCATAATTTTTGACCTTAGTCAAATTAGCGCTTTTTTCCATATTAGCACTTTTTGTTTATGAAGCCTTTTATATGGTTTTTAATGCTGAACTATGGCTTATATTACTTTTTCTAGTCGATTTTATGTCGTAGAATTCGAGCATATTTCATTTATATTTGCTAGCAACTCAGGAAAATAAAAAATTTAGATTTTCATAATTTTTGACCTTAGTCAAATTAGCGCTTTTTTCCATATTGGCACTTTTTCTTGATAAAGCCTTTTATATTGTTTTTAATGCTGAACTTGGGTTTATATTACTTTTTCTAGTTGATTTTATGTCTTAGAATTCGAGCATATTTCATTTATAATTGGTAGCAACTCAGCAAAATAAAAAATTGAGATTTTCATAATTTTTGACCTTAGTCAAATTAGCGCATTTTTCCATATTAGCACTTTTTCTTGTAAAGCCTTTTATATGGTTTTTAATGCTGAACTTGGGTTTATATTACTTTTTTTAGTTGATTTTATGTCTTAGAATTCGAGCATATTTCATTTATATTTGTTAGCAACTCAGGAAAATAAAAAATTTAAATTTAGTCAAATTAGCGCTTTTTTCCATATTAGCACTTTTTCTTGATAAAGCCTTTTATATGGTTTTTAATGCTGAACGTGGGTTTATATTACTTTTTCTAGTTGATTTTATGTCTTAGAATTCGAGCATATTTCATTTATATTTGCTAGCAACTCAGGAAAATAAAAAATTGAGATTTTCATAATTTTTGACCTTAATCAAATTAGCGCTTTTTTCCATATTGGCACTTTTTCTTGATAAAGCCTTTTTTTGGTTTTTAATGCTGGACTTGGGTTTATATTACTTTTTTTAGTTGATTTTATGTCTTAGAATTCGAGCATATTTCATTTATATTTGCTAGCAACTCAGGAAAATAAAAAATTGAGATTTTCATAATTTTTGACCTTAGTCAAATTAGCGCTTTTTTCCATATTAGCACTTTTTCTTGATAAAGCCTTTTATATGGTTTTTAATGCTGAACTTGGGTTTATATTACTATTTCTAGTTGATTTTACGTCGTAGAATTCGAGCATATTTCATTTATATTTGCTAGCAACTCAGGAAAATAAAAATTTGAGATTTAGTCAAATTGGCGCTTTTTTCCATATTAGCACTTTTTCTTGATAAAGCCTTTTATATGGTTTTTAATGCTGAACTTGTGTTTATATTACTTTTTTTAGTTGATTTTATGTCTTAGAATTCGAGCATATTTCATTTATATTTGGTAGCAACTCAGGAAAATAAAAAATTGAGATTTAGTCAAATTAGCGCTTTTTTCCATATTAGCACTTTTTCTTCATAAAGCCTTTTATATGGTTTTTAATGCTGAACTTAGGTTTATATTACTTTTTCTAGTTGATTTTATGTCTTAGAATTCGAGCATATTTCATTTATATTTGGTAGCAACTCAGGAAAATAAAAAATTGAGATTTTCATAATTTTTGACCTTAGTCAAATTAGCGATTTTTTCCATATTAGCACTTTTTCTTGATAAAGCCTTTTATATGGTTTTTAATGCTAAACTTGGGTTTATATTACATTTTCTAGTTGTTATTATGTCTTAGAATTCGAGCATATTTCATTTATATTTGCTAGCAACTCAGGTAAATAAAAATATGAGATTTTCATAATTTTTGACCTTAGTCAAATTAGCGCTTTTTTCCATATTAGCACTTTTTGTTTATGAAGCCTTTTATATGGTTTTTAATGCTGAACTATGGTTTATATTACTTTTTCTAGTCGATTTTATGTCGTAGAATTCGAGCATATTTCATTTATATTTGCTAGCAACTCAGGAAAATAAAAAATTCAGATTTTCATAATTTTTGACCTTAATCAAATTAGCGCTTTTTTCCATATTAGCACTTTTTCTTGATAAAGACTTTTATATGGTTTTTAATGCTGAACTTGGGTTTATATTACTATTTCTAGTTGATTTTATGTCGTAGAATTCGAGCATATTTCATTTATATTTGCTAGCAACTCAGGAAAATAAAAATTTGAGATTTAGTCAAATTGGCGCTTTTTTCCATATTAGCACTTTTTCTTGATAAAGCCTTTTATATGGTTTTTAATGCTGAACTTGTGTTTATATTAATTTTTTAGTTGATTTTATGTCTTAGAATTCGAGCATATTTCATTTATATTTGGTAGCAACTCAGGAAAATAAAAAATTGAGATTTTCATAATTTTTGACCTTAGTCAAATTAGCGATTTTTTCCATATTAGCACTTTTTCTTGATAAAGCATTTTATATGGTTTTTAATGCTAAACTTGGGTTTATATTACATTTTCTAGTTGTTATTATGTCTTAGAATTCGAGCATATTTCATTTATATTTGCTAGCAACTCAGGTAAATAAAAATATGAGATTTTCATAATTTTTGACCTTAGTCAAATTAGTGCTTTTTTCCATATTAGCACTTTTTGTTTATGAAGCCTTTTATATGGTTTTTAATGCTGAACTTGGGTTTATATTAATTTTTCTAGTTGATTTTATGTCTTAGAATTCGAACATATTTCATTTATATTTGCTAGCAACTCAGGAAAATAAAAAATTGAGATTTAGTCAAATTAGCGCTTTTTTCCATATTAGCACTTTTTGTTTATGAAGCCTTTTATATGGTTTTTAATGCTGAACTATGGTTTATATTACTTTTTCTAGTCGATTTTATGTTTTAGAATTCGAGCATATTTCATTTTTATTTGCTAGCAACTCAGGAAAATAAAAAATTGAGATTTTCATAATTTTTGACCTTAGTCAAATTAGCGCTTTTTTCCATATTAGCACTTTTTCTTGATAAAGCCTTTTATATGGTTTTTAATGCTGAACTTGGGTTTATATTACTTTTTTTAGTTGATTTTATGTCTTAGAATTCGAGCATATTTCATTTATATTTGGTAGCAACTCAGGAAAATAAAAAATTGAGATTTAGTCAAATTAGCGCTTTTTTCCATATTAGCACTTTTGTTTATGAAGCCTTTTATATGGTTTTTAATGCTGAACTATGGTTTATATTACTTTTTCTAGTCGATTTTATGTTTTAGAATTCGAGCATATTTCATTTATATTTGCTAGCAACTCAGGAAAATAAAAAATTGAGATTTTCATAATTTTTGACCTTAATCAAATTAGCGCTTTTTTCCATATTGGCACTTTTTCTTGATAAAGCCTTTTATATTGTTTTTAATGCTGAACTTGGGTTTATATTACTTTTTCTAGTTGATTTTATGTCTTAGAATTCGAGCATATTTCATTTATATTTGGTAGCAACTCAGCAAAATAAAAAATTCAGATTTTCATAATTTTTGACCTTAGTCAAATTAGCGCTTTTTTCCATATTAGCACTTTTTCTTGTAAAGCGTTTTATATGGTTTTTAATGCTGAACTTGGGTTTATATTACTTTTTTTAGTTGATTTTATGTCTTAGAATTCGAGCATATTTCATTTATATTTGTTAGCAACTCAGGAAAATAAAAAATTGAGATTTAGTCAAATTGGCGCTTTTTTCCATATTAGCACTTTTTCTTGATAAAGCCTTTTATATGGTTTCTAATGCTGAACTTGGGTTTATAATACTTTTTTTAGTTGATTTTATGTCTTAGAATTCGAGTATATTTCATTTATATTTGGTAGCAACTCAGCAAAATAAAAAATTGAGATTTTTATAATTTTTGTCCTTAGTCAAATTAGCGCTTTTTTCCATATTAGCACTTTTTCTTGATAAAGACTTTTATATGATTTTTAATGCTGAACTTGGGTTTATATTACTTTTTCTAGTTGACTTTATGTCGTAGAATTCGAGCATATTTCATTTATATTTGCTAGCAACTCAGGAAAATAAAAATTTGAGATTTAGTCAAATTGGCGCTTTTTTCCATATTAGCACTTTTTCTTGATAAAGCCTTTTATATGGTTTTTAATGCTGAACTTGGGTTTATATTACTTTTTTTAGTTGATTTTATGTCTTAGAATTCGAGCATATTTCATTTATATTTGGTAGCAAATCAGGAAAATAAAAAATTGAGATTTAGTCAAATTAGCGCTTTTTTCCATATTAGCACTTTTTCTTCATAAAGCCTTTTATATGGTTTTTAATGCTGAACTTAGGTTTATATTACTTTTTCTAGTTGATTTTATGTCTTAGAATTCGAGCATATTTCATTTATATTTGGTAGCAACTCAGGAAAATAAAAAATTGAGATTTTCATAATTTTTGACCTTAGTCAAATTAGCGATTTTTTCCATATTAGTACTTTTTCTTGATAAAGCCTTTTATATGGTTTTTAATGCTAAACTTGGGTTTATATTACATTTTCTAGTGTTATTATGTCTTAGAATTCGAGCATATTTCATTTATATTTGCTAGCAACTCAGGTAAATAAAAATATGAGATTTTCATAATTTTTGACCTTAGTCAAATTAGCGCTTTTTTCCATATGAGCACTTTTTGTTTATGAAGCCTTTTATATGGTTTTTAATGCTGAACTATGTTTTATATTACTTTTTCTAGTCGATTTTATGTCGTAGAATTCGAGCATATTTCATTTATATTTGCTAGCAACTCAGGAAAATAAAAAATTTAGATTTTCATAATTTGTGACCTTCGTCAAATTAGCGCTTTTTTCCATATTAGCACTTTTTCTTCATAAAGCCTTTTATATGGTTTTTAATGCTGAACTTAGGTTTATATTACTTTTTCTACTTCATTTTATGTCTTAGAATTCGAGCATATTTCATTTATATTTGCTAGCAACTCAGGAAAATAAAAAATTTAGATTTTCATAATTTTTGACCTTAGTCAAATTAGCGCTTTTTTCCATATTAGCACTTTTTCTTGATAAAGCCTTTTATATGGTTTTTAATGCTGAACTTGGGTTTATATTAATTTTTCTAGTTGATTTTATGTCTTAGAATTCGAGCATATTTCATTTATATTTGCTAGCAACCCAGGAAAATAAAAAATTTAGATTTTCATAATTTTTGACCTTAGTCAAATTAGCGCTTTTTTCATATTAGCACTTTTTCTTCATAAAGCCTTTTATATGGTTTTTAATGCTGAACTTGGCTTAATATTACTTTTTCTAGTTGATTTTATGTCTTAGAATTCGAGCATATTTCATTTATATTTGCTAGCAACTAAGGAAAATAAAAAATTGAGATTTTCATAATTTTTAACCTTAATCAAATTAGCGCTTTTTTTCCATATTGGCACTTTTTCTTGATAAAGACTTTTATATGGTTTTTAATGCTGAACTTGGGTTTATATTACTATTTCTAGTTGATTTTATGTCGTAGAATTCGAGCATATTTCATTTATATTTGCTAGCAACTCAGGAAAATAAAAAATTTAGATTTTCATAATTTTTGACCTTAGTCAAATTAGCGCTTTTTTCCATATTAGCACTTTTTCTTGATAAAGCCTTTTATATGGTTTTTAATGCTGAACTTGGGTTTATATTAATTTTTCTAGTTGATTTTATGTCTTAGAATTCGAGCATATTTCATTTATATTTGCTAGCAACTCAGGAAAATAAGAAATTGAGATTTAGTCAAATTAGCGCTTTTTTCCATATTAGCACTTTTTCTTCATAAAGCCTTTTATATGGTTTTTGATGCTAAACTTGGGTTTATATTACATTTTCTAGTTGTTATAATGTCTTAGAATTCGAGCATATTTCATTTATATTTGCTAGTAACTCAGGAAAATAAAAAATTGAGATTTTCATAATTTTTAACCTTAATCAAATTAGCGCTTTTTTCCATATTGGCACTTTTTCTTGATAAAGCCTTTTTTTGGTTTTTAATGCTGGACTTGGGTTTATATTACTTTTTTTAGTTGATTTTATGTCTTAGAATTCGAGCATATTTCATTTATATTTGCTAGCAACTCAGGAAAATAAAAAATTGAGATTTTCATAATTTTTGATCTTAGTCAAATTAGCGCTTTTTTCCATATTAGCACTTTTTCTTGATAAAGCCTTTTATATGGTTTTTAATGCTGAACTTGGGTTTATATTACTATTTCTAGTTGATTTTATGTCGTAGAATTCGAGCATATTTCATTTATATTTGCTAGCAACTCAGGAAAATAAAAATTTGAGATTTATTAAAATTGGCGCTTTTTTTCATATTAGCACTTTTTCTTGATAAAGCCTTTTATATGGTTTTTAATGCTGAACTTGTGTTTATATTACTTTTTTTAGTTGATTTTATGTCTTAGAATTCGAGCATATTTCATTTATATTTGGTAGCCACTCAGGAAAATAAAAAATTGAGATTTAGTCAAATTAGCGCTTTTTTCCATATTAGCACTTTTTCTTCATAAAGCCTTTTATATGGTTTTTAATGCTGAACTATGGTTTATATTACTTTTTCTAGTCGATTTTATGTTTTAGAATTCGAGCATATTTCATTTTTATTTGCTAGCAACTCAGGAAAATAAAAAATTGAGATTTTCATAATTTTTGACCTTAGTCAAATTAGCGCTTTTTTCCATATTAGCACTTTTTCTTGATAAAGCCTTTTATATGGTTTTTAATGCTGAACTTGGGTTTATATTACTTTTTTTAGTTGATTTTATGTCTTAGAATTCGAGCATATTTCATTTATATTTGGTAGCAACTCAGGAAAATAAAAAATTGAGATTTAGTCAAATTAGCGCTTTTTTCCATATTAGCACTTTTGTTTATGAAGCCTTTTATATGGTTTTTAATGCTGAACTATGGTTTATATTACTTTTTCTAGTCGATTTTATGTTTTAGAATTCGAGCATATTTCATTTATATTTGCTAGCAACTCAGGAAAATAAAAAATTGAGATTTTCATAATTTTTGACCTTAATCAAATTAGCGCTTTTTTCCATATTGGCACTTTTTCTTGATAAAGCCTTTTATATTGTTTTTAATGCTGAACTTGGGTTTATATTACTTTTTCTAGTTGATTTTATGTCTTAGAATTCGAGCATATTTCATTTATATTTGGTAGCAACTCAGCAAAATAAAAAATTGAGATTTTCATAATTTTTGACCTTAGTCAAATTAGCGCTTTTTTCCATATTAGCACTTTTTCTTGTAAAGCCTTTTATATGGTTTTTAATGCTGAACTTGGGTTTATATTACTTTTTTTAGTTGATTTTATGTCTTAGAATTCGAGCATATTTCATTTATATTTGTTAGCAACTCAGGAAAATAAAAAATTGAGATTTAGTCAAATTGGCGCTTTTTTCCATATTAGCACTTTTTCTTGATAAAGCCTTTTATATGGTTTCTAATGCTGAACTTGGGTTTATAATACTTTTTTTAGTTGATTTTATGTCTTAGAATTCGAGTATATTTCATTTATATTTGGTAGCAACTCAGCAAAATAAAAAATTGAGATTTTCATAATTTTTGTCCTTAGTCAAATTAGCGCTTTTTTCCATATTAGCACTTTTTCTTGATAAAGACTTTTATATGGTTTTTAATGCTGAACTTGGGTTTATATTACTTTTTCTAGTTGACTTTATGTCGTAGAATTCGAGCATATTTCATTTATATTTGCTAGCAACTCAGGAAAATAAAAATTTGAGATTTAGTCAAATTGGCGCTTTTTTCCATATTAGCACTTTTTCTTGATAAAGCCTTTTATATGGTTTTTAATGCTGAACTTGGGTTTATATTACTTTTTTTAGTTGATTTTATTTCTTAGAATTCGAGCATATTTCATTTATATTTGCTAGCAACTCAGGAAAATAAAAAATTGAGATTTTCATAATTTTTGACCTTAATCAAATTAGCGCTTTTTTCCATATTGGCACTTTTTCTTGATAAAGCCTTTTTTTGGTTTTTAATGCTGGACTTGGTTTTATATTACTTTTTTTAGTTGATTTTATGTCTTAGAATTCGTGCATATTTCATTTATACTTGCTAGCAACTCAGGAAAATAAAAAATTGAGATTTTCATAATTTTTGACCTTAATCAAATTAGCGCTTTTTTCCATATTAGCACTTTTTCTTGATTAAGACTTTTATATGGTTTTTAATGCTGAACTTGGGTTTATATTACTATTTCTAGTTGATTTTATGTCGTAGAAATCGAACATATTTCATTTATATTTGCTAGCAACTCAAGAAAATAAAAATTTGAGATTTAGTCAAATTGGCGCTTTTTTCCATATTAGCACTTTTTCTTGATAGAGCCTTTTATATGGTTTTTAATGCTGAACTTGTGTTTATATTACTTTTTTTAGTTGATTTTATGTCTTAGAATTCGAGCATATTTCATTTATATTTGGTAGCAACTCAGGAAAATAAAAAATTGAGATTTAGTCAAATTAGCGCTTTTTTCCATATTAGCACTTTTTCTTCATAAAGCCTTTTATATGGTTTTTAATGCTGAACTTAGGTTTATATTACTTTTTCTAGTTGATTTTATGTCTTAGAATTCGAGCATATTTCATTTATATTTGGTAGCAACTCAGGAAAATAAAAAATTGAGATTTTCATAATTTTTGACCTTAGTCAAATTAGCGATTTTTTCCATATTAGTACTTTTTCTTGATAAAGCCTTTTATATGGTTTTTAATGCTAAACTTGGGTTTATATTACATTTTCTAGTTGTTATTATGTCTTAGAATTCGAGCATATTTCATTTATATTTGCTAGCAACTCAGGTAAATAAAAATATGAGATTTTCATAATTTTTGACCTTAGTCAAATTAGCGCTTTTTTCCATATGAGCACTTTTTGTTTATGAAGCCTTTTATATGGTTTTTAATGCTGAACTATGGTTTATATTACTTTTTCTAGTCGATTTTATGTCGTAGAATTCGAGCATATTTCATTTATATTTGCTAGCAACTCAGGAAAATAAAAAATTTAGATTTTCGTCAAATTAGCGCTTTTTTCCATATTAGCACTTTTTCTTGATAAAGACTTTTTATGGTTTTTAATGCTGGACTTGGGTTTATATTACTTTTTTTAGTTGATTTTATGTCTTACAATTCGAGCAAATTTCATTTATATTTGCTAGCAACTCAGGAAAATAAAAAATTGAGATTTTCATATTTTTTGACCTTAATCAAATTAGCGCATTTTTCCATATTAGCACTTTTTCTTGATAAAGACTTTTATATGGTTTTTAATGCTGAACTTGGGTTTATATTACTATTTCTAGTTGATTTTATGTCGTAGAATTCGAGCATATTTCATTTATATTTGCTAGCAACTCAGGAAAATAAAAAATTTAGATTTTCATAATTTTTGACCTTAGTCAAATTAGCGCTTTTTTCCATATTAGCACTTTTTCTTGATAAAGCCTTTTATATGGTTTTTAATGCTGAACTTGGGTTTATATTAATTTGTCTAGTTGATTTTATGTCGTAGAATTCGAGCATATTTCATTTATATTTGCTAGCAACTCAGGAAAATAAAAAATTTAGATTTTCATAATTTTTGACCTTAGTCAAATTAGCGCTTTTTTCCATATTAGCACTTTTTCTTGATAAAGCCTTTTATATGGTTTTTAATGCTGAACTTGGGTTTATATTACTATTTCTAGTTGATTTTATGTCGTAGAATTCGAGCATATTTCATTTATATTTGCTAGCAACTCAGGAAAATAAAAAATTTAGATTTTCATAATTTTTGACCTTAGTCAAATTAGCGCTTTTTTCCATATTAGCACTTTTTCTTCATAAAGCCTTTTATATGGTTTTTGATGCTAAACTTGGGTTTATATTACATTTTCTAGTTGTTATAATGTCTTAGCACTTTTTCTTGATAAAGCCTTTTATATGGTTTTTAATGCTGAACTTGTGTTTATATTACTTTTTTTAGTTGATTTTATGTCTTAGAATTCGAGCATATTTCATTTATATTTGCTAGTAACTCAGGAAAATAAAAAATTGAGATTTTGTCAAATTAGCGCTTTTTTCCATATTAGCACTTTTTCTTCATAAAGCCTTTTATATGGTTTTTAATGCTGAACTTAGGTTTATATTATTTTTCTAGTTGATTTTATGTCTTAGAATTCGAGCATATTTCATTTATATTTGGTAGCAACTCAGGAAAATAAAAAATTGAGATTTTCATAATTTTTGACCTTAGTCAAATTAGCGATTTTTTCCATATTAGCACTTTTTCTTGATAAAGCCTTTTATATGGTTTTTAATGCTAAACTTGGGTTTATATTACATTTTCTAGTTGTTATTATGTCTTAGAATTCGAGCATATTTCATTTATATTTGCTAGCAACTCAGGTAAATAAAAATATGAGATTTTCATAATTTTTGACCTTAGTCAAATTAGCGCTTTTTTCCATATTAGCACTTTTTGTTTATGAAGCCTTTTATATGGTTTTTAATGCTGAACTATGGTTTATATTACTTTTTCTAGTCGATTTTATGTCGTAGAATTCGAGCATATTTCATTTATATTTGCTAGACACTCAGGAAAATAAAAAATTCAGATTTTCATAATTTTTGACCTTAATCAAATTAGCGCTTTTTTCCATATTAGCACTTTTTCTTGATAAAGACTTTTATATGGTTTTTAATGCTGAACTTGGGTTTATATTACTATTTCTAGTTGATTTTATGTCGTAGAATTCGAGCATATTTCATTTATATTTGCTAGCAACTCAGGAAAATAAAAATTTGAGATTTAGTCAAATTGGCGCTTTTTTCCATATTAGCACTTTTTCTTGATAAAGCCTTTTATATGGTTTTTAATGCTGAACTTGTGTTTATATTAATTTTTTTAGTTGATTTTATGTCTTAGAATTCGAGCATATTTCATTTATATTTGGTAGCAACTCAGGAAAATAAAAAATTGAGATTTAGTCAAATTAGCGCTTTTTTCCATATTAGCACTTTTTCTTCATAAAGCCTTTTATATGGTTTTTAATGCTGAACTTAGGTTTATATTACTTTTTCTAGTTGATTTTATGTCTTAGAATTCGAGCATATTTCATTTATATTTGGTAGCAACTCAGGAAAATAAAAAATTGAGATTTTCATAATTTTTGACCTTAGTCAAATTAGCGATTTTTTCCATATTAGCACTTTTTCTTGATAAAGCATTTTATATGGTTTTTAATGCTAAACTTGGGCTTATATTACATTTTCTAGTTGTTATTATGTCTTAGAATTCGAGCATATTTCATTTATATTTGCTAGCAACTCAGGTAAATAAAAATATGAGATTTTCATAATTTTTGACCTTAGTCAAATTAGTGCTTTTTTCCATATTAGCACTTTTTGTTTATGAAGCCTTTTATATGGTTTTTAATGCTGAACTTGGGTTTATATGAATTTTTCTAGTTGATTTTATGTCTTAGAATTCGAACATATTTCATTTATATTTGCTAGCAACTCAGGAAAATAAAAAATTGAGATTTAGTCAAATTAGCGCTTTTTTCCATATTAGCACTTTTTGTTTATGAAGCCTTTTATATGGTTTTTAATGCTGAACTATGGTTTATATTACTTTTTCTAGTCGATTTTATGTTTTAGAATTCGAGCATATTTCATTTTTATTTGCTAGCAACTCAGGAAAATAAAAAATTGAGATTTTCATAATTTTTGACCTTAGTCAAATTAGCGCTTTTTTCCATATTAGCACTTTTTCTTGATAAAGCCTTTTATATGGGTTTTAATGCTGAACTTGGGTTTATATTACTTTTTTTAGTTGATTTTATGTCTTAGAATTCGAGCATATTTCATTTATATTTGGTAGCAACTCAGGAAAATAAAAAATTGAGATTTAGTCAAATTAGCGCTTTTTTCCATATTAGCACTTTTGTTTATGAAGCCTTTTATATGGTTTTTAATGCTGAACTATGGTTTATATTACTTTTTCTAGTCGATTTTATGTTTTAGAATTCGAGCATATTTCATTTATATTTGCTAGCAACTCAGGAAAATAAAAAATTGAGATTTTCATAATTTTTGACCTTAATCAAATTAGCGCTTTTTTCCATATTGGCACTTTTTCTTGATAAAGCCTTTTATATTGTTTTTAATGCTGAACTTGGGTTTATATTACTTTTTCTAGTTGATTTTATGTCTTAGAATTCGAGCATATTTCATTTATATTTGGTAGCAACTCAGCAAAATAAAAAATTGAGATTTTCATAATTTTTGACCTTAGTCAAATTAGCGCTTTTTTCCATATTAGCACTTTTTCTTGTAAAGCCTTTTATATGGTTTTTAATGCTGAACTTGGATTTATATTACTTTTTTTAGTTGATTTTATGTCTTAGAATTCGAGCATATTTCATTTATATTTGTTAGCAACTCAGGAAAATAAAAAATTGAGATTTAGTCAAATTAGCGCTTTTTTCCATATTAGCACTTTTTCTTGATAAAGCCTTTTATATGGTTTCTAATGCTGAACTTGGGTTTATAATACTTTTTTTAGTTGATTTTATGTCTTAGAATTCGAGTATATTTCATTTATATTTGGTAGCAACTCAGCAAAATAAAAAATTGAGATTTTCATAATTTTTGTCCTTAGTCAAATTAGCGCTTTTTTCCATATTAGCACTTTTTCTTGATAAAGACTTTTATATGGTTTTTAATGCTGAACTTGGGTTTATATTACTTTTTCTAGTTGACTTTATGTCGTAGAATTCGAGCATATTTCATTTATATTTGCTAGCAACTCAGGAAAATAAAAATTTGAGATTTAGTCAAATTGGCGCTTTTTTCCATATTAGCACTTTTTCTTGATAAAGCCTTTTATATGGTTTTTAATGCTGAACTTGGGTTTATATTACTTTTTTTAGTTGATTTTATGTCTTAGAATTCGAGCATATTTTATTTATATTTGGTAGCAAATCAGGAAAATAAAAAATTGAGATTTAGTCAAATTAGCGCTTTTTTCCATATTAGCACTTTTTCTTGTTAAAGCCTTTTATATGGTTTTTAATGCTGAACGTGGGTTTATATTACTTTTTCTAGTTGATTTTATGTCTTAGAATTCGAGCATATTTCATTTATATTTGCTAGCAACTCAGGAAAATAAAAAATTGAGATTTTCATAATTTTTGACCTTAATCAAATTAGCGCTTTTTTCCATATTGGCACTTTTTCTTGATAAAGCCTTTTTTTGGTTTTTAATGCTGGACTTGGTTTTATATTACTTTTTTTAGTTGATTTTATGTCTTAGAATTCGTGCATATTTCATTTATACTTGCTAGCAACTCAGGAAAATAAAAAATTGAGATTTTCATAATTTTTGACCTTAATCAAATTAGCGCTTTTTTCCATATTAGCACTTTTTCTTGATTAAGACTTTTATATGGTTTTTAATGCTGAACTTGGGTTTATATTACTATTTCTAGTTGATTTTATGTCGTAGAAATCGAACATATTTCATTTATATTTGCTAGCAACTCAAGAAAATAAAAATTTGAGATTTAGTCAAATTGGCGCTTTTTTCCATATTAGCACTTTTTCTTGATAGAGCCTTTTATATGGTTTTTAATGCTGAACTTGTGTTTATATTACTTTTTTTAGTTGATTTTATGTCTTAGAATTCGAGCATATTTCATTTATATTTGGTAGCAACTCAGGAAAATAAAAAATTGAGATTTAGTCAAATTAGCGCTTTTTTCCATATTAGCACTTTTTCTTCATAAAGCCTTTTATATGGTTTTTAATGCTGAATTTAGGTTTATATTACTTTTTCTAGTTGATTTTATGTCTTAGAATTCGAGCATATTTCATTTATATTTGGTAGCAACTCAGGAAAATAAAAAATTGAGATTTTCATAATTTTTGACCTTAGTCAAATTAGCGATTTTTTCCATATTAGTACTTTTTCTTGATAAAGCCTTTTATATGGTTTTTAATGCTAAACTTGGGTTTATATTACATTTTCTAGTTGTTATTATGTCTTAGAATTCGAGCATATTTCATTTATATTTGCTAGCAACTCAGGTAAATAAAAATATGAGATTTTCATAATTTTTGACCTTAGTCAAATTAGCGCTTTTTTCCATATGAGCACTTTTTGTTTATGAAGCCTTTTATATGGTTTTTAATGCTGAACTATGGTTTATATTACTTTTTCTAGTCGATTTTATGTCTTAGAATTCGAGCATATTTCATTTATATTTGCTAGCAACTCAGGAAAATAAAAAATTTAGATTTTCATAATTTTTGACCTTAGTCAAATTAGTGCTTTTTTCCATATTAGCACTTTTTCTTCATAAAGCCTTTTATATGGTTTTTAATGCTGAACTTAGGTTTATATTACTTTTTCTACTTCATTTTATGTCTTAGAATTCGAGCATATTTCATTTATATTTGCTAGCAACTCAGGAAAATAAAAAATTTAGATTTTCATAATTTTTGACCTTAGTCAAATTAGCGCTTTTTTCCATATTAGCACTTTTTCTTGATAAAGCCTTTTATATGGTTTTTAATGCTGAACTTGGGTTTATATTAATTTTTCTAGTTGATTTTATGTTTTAGAATTCGAGCATATTTCATTTATATTTGCTAGCAACCCAGGAAAATAAAAAATTTAGATTTTCATAATTTTTGACCTTAGTCAAATTAGCGCTTTTTTCATATTAGCACTTTTTCTTCATAAGGCCTTTTATATGGTTTTTAATGCTGAACTTGGCTTAATATTACTTTTTCTAGTTGATTTTATGTCTTAGAATTCGAGCATATTTCATTTATATTTGCTAGCAACTAAGGAAAATAAAAAATTGAGATTTTCATAATTTTTGACCTTAATCAAATTAGCGCTTTTTTTCCATATTGGCACTTTTTCTTGATAAAGCCTTTTTATGGTTTTTAATGCTGGACTTGGGTTTATATTACTTTTTTTAGTTGATTTTATGTCTTACAATTCGAGCAAATTTCATTTATATTTGCTAGCAACTCAGGAAAATAAAAAATTGAGATTTTCAT